>JAHSUH010000078.1:0-24622 GCA_025388415.1 Cynanchum wilfordii
GGTAACTAATGCCTTTGCCAAAATCATTGCATGGAATCACAGAGGTGTTTGATTCTCCTATCTCAGACATGCACCCCTTCTCTCTGTGAGAAGTAATAATCCCGACATTTTAATTGGTGAGAAACTAGATGTCTCACCTCCGTCACGCATCGTACTTCGAAAACCAACTTGACCTCCGTGGCAAGATATTTCTAACGTTGATTTGTAGGAAATTTCTATTGATGAACAAATTATCAATGTAAAGGATCAATATAGGCGCCATTTTCTTTGGCCGCTCGCAACGCATTTATGCCTCACCGATTCCATTTTTAGACTTGATTTATGGTACTACTTAGCTTGCATGGGGGGGTGGTTGAGATTCCTTGGATGTTGTTGGGGGATTTTTAACCAAATTCTCTGCGGGAGGACAAGGTGGGGCTCCGTTTTCTTCATCTCGAGTGCGATCTTTGTGACTTGATCCAAAGATGTAATTTGTATGACCTCGGCTTATCGAGACCAAGATTTACATGGTGTAACATGAAAAGTGGGAGGAGAAAGTTCAAAGCATTGATCAAGCTTTGTGTAATCACTAGTGGCTTACTCTTTTTCCGAACTGTCGGTGGCTAATCTACCAAGGAGTAGATCCGGCCATAATCCGATTATAATCTGCGAGATATAGGCCCAACAAAGTGGCCACAAACCCACCACCCGTTTCTTGATTCAAGCAGCCTCTGGTTTTAGCATCGGGGTTTGAACAATTTTACAACAAAGGTGTTGAGAATAAATGAGATCTCCCTTCTAAATTGTAGTGTCTTAGAGCATCTCTCCAGTGGGAATAAAGGGGTCTTTGAGAATAGATTTAATCGGAAGTTTAAATGCCTTGCACGCTTAGTAGGGATTGAAAAAGACACTTCAAATACGACATTAGGTGGAGTAGAAGAGTTGGAAATATCACTTAGAGAAGAATTTGAATGTTATTTTTGGAACGGGAGGAAAATTTTTGAAAAAAATCCCAAAATCTTTCAAGAGGGTGAAAAAAAAAAATCCAACGCAACAACGAGGAGACGAATAGAAACAACGGCGGGATGACGAGTGACCAAGCTAACAAGTGGTGGCCAGATTTTATTTGTAACACTAAAGGAACCATACGAGTACCCAAATAACCCAAATCTAACACAAAAACGGAATTGGGCTGAACCGACCGGTCTCATCTATAGAGGTACATGAAGCAATTTCTCAATAGGTTCTTTTTAAAGCACACAGGCTTGATGGTTTTTCTCCATGCTTATTTCGAAATATTGGAATATCTTGGGGGGAGCAAGTAACAAAATCAATGCATCGATGTTTACTTCAGGAAGACTTATCTTGGGGTTGAACGATCTCTAATTTGTTTGATACCTAAGGGTGAGTCGCCGGAATCGTTAAGTCAATTTCGTGATATCTCCTTATGTAATGTTCTTGTGAAAGTGGTTTGAAGATTTTGGCAAATCGTTTGAAGCCAATTATGGATAAACTCACGAGACAATACCAATCGAGCTTTATCCTCGGGAAGAGCCACAATGGATAACATTGTGGTGGTACAGAAGCTCTTCACTCTAAAAGAAAAGAAAAGGGGTCGGAAAGGTGGTTTTATTCTCAAAGTAGATTGGAGAAAGCGTATGATCGAGTGGATTGGAATTTTCTTAAGGAAGTCCTCATGTTTACTGGCTTTAATAGTGTGTTAAGGGACTTAATCATGGATTGCATCTCATCTACCAAGTTGGCGGTGTGTTGGAATGGTGAAGCACTTGAACCTTTTTACCAACCCGAGGCTTACGACAAGGGAATCCATTATCACCCTACCTTTTTTGTGCTTTGCATGGAAGTTCTAAATTAGAAGATTTGTAGAGTAGTGGCGGATAAGAAATGAAGACCAGTGAAGATCGGACGTGCTGGACTTGTTTTGTCTCATATATTCTTTGTTGACGACCTGTTGTTGTTTGGTGAAACCTCATTTTCTCAAGCAATGTTGATGGAGCATATGTTAGCACAATTTTGTGGCATCTCGGGTTAAGCGGATTAATAGGAACAAATCGAGGATTTGGTTTTCCCCAAATACTTCTATATATCTTCGAAACACTATTTTCTCGAATTCCATATCCCACCGACTTCAAATCTTGGGGTGTATTTGGGAGTCTCGTTGCTATATGGTCGACCTACAAGATTATTCTAGTACCTTATTGAAAGAGCCCAACATCGACTCGCAACGTGGAAAATGAAAACACTTTCGAGAGCGGCAGCCGGTCGGTAGCAGGACAACTCGATGGCTCCTCCGATTTATGTCATGTAGACCATGGAAATCCCTTTAACTACTTTGAATAGTTTGGAATGTATTTGCAAGAGATTTCTTTTGGGGATCTACACCGGATAAACGGGTAATGCATACCATCGCTTGGAACAAGATCCGTCGACCTACATGAATGGGAGGTTTGGGGCATTCCGAATCTTTGTCTCACTAAAATAATCCATATTAATTAGCCTAAATAGACCCATTATCCATAGGTCAAAATTACTAAATCTAAAACCATTACAAAGATTATTAAAAAAAGACCATATATTCTTAGGTTGATTAATATAAGACAACTTGTCAAATTTCATCCCTTAAGTTATATAATTGAAATCCCTTATCTTTATAATTTTGGTATGTTTCATCTTTTTATCATTAAATTGACAACTAACTAACAATCAACGTTTATAAAAAAGAAAATTTATATAAAAAAGTAATTAAATTATAAAGGTAAAAATGGAAAGAAAAATTTGATCTTCCAAATCTTAATTATGGTGGTGGCGATGGTGTTGTCTGTACTCTTTCAAATATAATTACTTAAAAAAAAAATTGACTAACAGTTGACCGTCAATAAAATTGAGAGAATGATGAAATTTGCTAAAATTATAAAGATAATGGATGAAATTATGTAAAAATTTTAAAGAGGGATGAAATCACAAAAATTATATAATTTAAAGGATGAAATTTGCCAATTTGCCATTAATGTAATTGAATGAGAATTATATAAAAGGTTTTGGTTCAGTATGGTAAGTATTGTTAAGAGGATAAATTTAAGGGTAAAATATTTTACTAACACCTTTAAAATCACGGAATCCAAGTTTAACACTTCAACTTTTTTTTGTTGCCCTAGCAACACTCAAACTTTCAAAACATCCAGATCTAGCACTTCCGTCCAGTTTAACCGTTAGGTCAAAATTTTTCTGTCAAGTCCCCCTTTTCACTGTGTTGGGCATAGGTATTTTTGTCCTGCTACAGTTTTTTTTTTCCTTCTTCTGCCGTCTTCTTCTCTCTCTTCTTCTTTCTTCTTCTTCTCTCTCTCTTCTCTTTCTACTTCTTTTTTTTTTTCAAAATTTATATCTTTTTTCCAAAAATTTATATATTTTAAATTTATATCTTCTTCCAAAATTCATATTTCTTTTCAAAATTCAATTTTTTTATTTTTCAAAATTCAAATCATTTTCCAAAATTTATATCTTTTAAATTTATATCTTCTTTCAAAATTCACATTTCCTTTCAAAATTTGATTTTTTTTTTATTTTCAAAATTCAAATCTTTTTCCAAAATTTATACTTTTTTTTCCAAAATTTATATCTTTTAAATTTATATCTTCTTCAAAAATTCACATTTTGTGAAGAAAAATCATCACAACCTCAAATATTTTCCATTTTTCAATTTCCATGTTCATGTAAGCAAGAAAGAAGGGAAGATGTCACAAAGTTTAACACAAATACTGTAGAACCGAACATTAATAGCAATAATAATAATTCCAAGAAAAACTATGGAAAATTAAAATCCGGATTCACGCTGAAAAAGAAGAGTTTGAGTGCCATTTTATTGGACATATTTTTAAATATTATCTAATACGGTAATAACAATAAAAATACACTAAAATACACTAAAAACTTATATTATTATCTTCCATTAAATTTTTTAAAAATAAAAATTATCTTTTATTAAATAAATGTTATATATATATATATATATATTAATGTGCCTCCTATCAATGTGGGATATAAACTTTACCAAAATCATAGTTTGAAATCTCCAACTTCTTTCCTTGAAAGTGTTAAAAGAAAGGAATAAATTGTGTATTTATTAAACTTTTTCTAAAGTTTGGTTTGTGACTTCTATTTTTTATTTTATTTTTATTATTATTTTATTTATTTTTTTCCTTCAAATTAAAAAAAATATATAATTGAAGGTTTATACGATACATATATATAAAGGGGTTAAAAGTTGAAGGTTAAAATTGAAATTAAAAAGATTTTGAAGAGTAAAAAATTAAATTTTGAAAAAATTCTAAAGACAGATAAAATAAAATTTTCCATATAAAATTATAGACAAAAGTTGTTTGGATTTGTGGACCATGCACTCTCTTAATTAGGTGTTTTTGTAATTTGCTACATTAACTCTGTATTTGGCCGAGGATTTAGTTCGACAATTTTTTATTTTATTTTTTTTTGGGGCTTACGTTACAAGGTGTCTTGAAAATATTATAACTACAAGTGATACTTTTAAAACATGTTACTAATTTTTGTTCGAATCGAATGTTAATTTCGAGAGTTAAACTATAACTTTAAGTTTCAAACAGTTACGTACGTAAATGCACACAAGAACTTTTTACCTGTGCATCTATGCTTTGGGTTGAGTTTTGTATTTAACTAATACTTTATCTAACGCATAAAATATTCAAAAAGATCAATAAAAAGAAGTTTTATTTATTTTTTTTAAAAAAAAATTATTTTGTTAAGTTATCAAATAAATAAAAATGGAAAATACTGTCATAATGTAATTACCTAAACAATTAATTTTACTTTGACTTTTCAAATATTATTCACATGGACCTAACAGTATTTACTGTCTGTAAATTTAAAAAAAAAGAAAAATATGTATTTTAACTAAATTGTAATCTAGATACATCTATATAGTTATATATATATATATATATATATATATATATATATAAATGAGTTGTAATTTTATTCGAATAAATTTTTTGGCTGTTTTTACAAGCGTTACTTCTTTTTTTTTCCTTCCTTTTTTATTTGGGATTAGGCTTTTAAATCCGTCCATCGTGGTCCACCCTACAATTTCAACTAATTATCATCAATTATAATTTTCATGTTTGTATTAATTAATTAATTTACTCTCTTTTTTTTCTAGTATGCACTTAAAGATTGTTTAATAAATTATATTTAAATTCGGATAAAAAATAAATTTTAATATATATTTTAATTTAGATTCAAAATTTATATAATTAAACATTAATATTTTGACGAAAAAACATAATTCAGAATTCATTAGACCCGTTGATAATCCCTTCACTTAAGATTATAAGTTCGAGCCTATTTTGACGAATAGGTAATTACAACAATTGGTAACAAAATATTTCAATATATATATATATAAAATTATTGCTTATATTACTAGCTATATATTTTAAGATATAATAATGCTTATCTTCTCCGTGTCATAGGGAAAAAAAGGATACTCTTAAGCATTATTACTACATACATTACAGCATCATTATCACTAATAACAACAATTCGTTAGTCGAAATAATAACTTATTTTAATTTCTAGAATTCCATTGAATGAAGACATATACATATACATATATATATATATATAAATTATATATAGAGTAGCATTATCACAAATTTCTATCCACTGGGGATTTCTTCCTACTTCGTCCAATAGGATTCAACCTTTCTTTTCATTATTTGCATTGCACTGTGAACTTTACAACCCCACACATACACACTTATACACAAACAAACAATATATATATATACATATAAATATACAAAGATTACACCCAAAAAGAAAGTGGAACCCAAAAAAAAAAAAACAACAAACCATTTGCGCTGTGTGCGTGTGTGAAAAAACTCTAGAGAAAGAGAGATACTCTTGTTTGCAACGGCTCCTCTCTTTTCCTTGCTACAGCGCAATTACCAACAGCTATCTGTAATCTTCTTTCATCATTCATTTCTTGTTTTGTGGGAAAGAATTGTAGGTATGAAGGCCATTTTCTCTTTTAAGGATGTATATGTATATGTATGTATGTATGTTTGTATGGAAGAAGTGGTGGAAATCACTCTGTTCTTGAAGAGCTTCACTTAGTTTTTTTTTTCTCTGTATGTAAGCAGGTTGAAATGGGGGCTGGGCTGTTGTTGTTGTTGTTGTTAAAATCTTCAATTTCTTTTTCTGGGTTTTTTTCTTTGGAGTTGTCATTTGGCTTCTTTGTTTCAGGTGAATTTTTTTGATGGCTCTCTGTGCATTAATTACGTTCCCCGGGAGTTTGAACAAGGTTGTGGCTTCAGATTCTTTGAAGAACAACCTTTCTTGCTCGAATTGGCTATATGGGTCAGATCTACCTTCATCATTCCAATTCAGAAACAACCAGGTTTTGGAAAATTCTTTATCCTTTTGTTCCTTTCCTTTCTTTTCTTTTCTTCCCATTTTAGTCATTTTCACCACCATTCATAACTTTTTGAAAACTCAAAAATGTTTTCGAACTCATTATTTTGAGTCATAAATGTCTCCAACTTATAACTTTTGTGATCATAAATCATAAATTATGACTACTAAAAGAAAAAAGAAAGAAACAAAGAGATTTGGGGTGGACTAGTCGTGATGCGCCACTTGTATTGTCTGAGCATTATTTTTCTCTTTTTACCTCTTTGACTTTGTGCTTCTAAAGGTTTTCATCTTGGTATGTTTGCTACTGGACAGGAAAACGCAAACCTTATATGAATTTTTTTCATATATGGATGGATGGGGGCGCGTCATTAATTTATTACTATGTTTGTTTTTTATGAAAAATGTAGTATATTTATTATGTTATATCTGGTCGTTTGGAATCTTAACATAGCAGTTTTTTTTTTTGGAATTATTGTTAGGGGGATCAATCAATATGCTTCTTTCTCAACAACTCTGTATGGGAAATCTTGAATGAAATTATTTATTTGTTTTTAATGTTTGCTTTTGAAGGTTATTACCAAAAAGTTCAATGGTGTGCGGGCATCACTCTCTGAAAATGGGGAGTATTTCTCGCAGAGACCACCGACTCCTCTTTTGGACACTATCAATTATCCAATTCATATGAAAAATCTTTCTACTAAGGTGGATTTCTGATCTACTCTTATGATATATATATATATATATATATATATATATATATTTGTTGTCCCCCAAAAAATAAACATAAAAAGTTCATATATATATATTTGTCTGAAATTTTATATTTATGTTTGGTGCATCAGGAACTGAAACAACTTGCAGATGAAGTACGTTCAGACATCATTTTTAATGTTTCCAAAACCGGAGGCCATCTGGGTTCTAGTCTTGGTGTTGTTGAGCTCACTGTGGCTCTTCATTATGTCTTCAATTGTCCCCAAGATAGGATTCTTTGGGATGTTGGCCATCAGGTAATTAATGAGGAGTTGATAAAACTGAGAAATGTGGAGACTCTTATTTTGAATTGAGTTTTTGATAATTGGTTTCATTTTGTTTGTAGTCCTACCCTCATAAGATTTTGACTGGGAGAAGAGACAAGATGCCAACCATTCGACAGACAAATGGCCTATCTGGATTCACTAAACGCTCCGAAAGTGAATATGATTGCTTTGGTACTGGGCACAGTTCTACCACCATCTCTGCTGGCCTTGGTAATATTTCATATTGGATATATTTCAAATTTTTAAAGAACTAGTCTGTTTTGCATATACATATTGAATGATCAGATACTAGTAATAAATGCACCAGCTTTCCTGATTGAGGTTGCTATATATATCGTTTTGTTGTCTTGTCTCGGACAGGAATGGCTATGGGGAGAGACCTGAAAGGGAGAAAAAACAATGTTATTGCAGTCATTGGCGATGGAGCCATGACAGCGGGTCAGGCTTATGAAGCCATGAACAATGCTGGCTATCTTGATTCAGATATGATTGTCATTCTAAATGACAATAAACAAGTCTCCTTGCCAACTGCAACGTTGGATGGTCCTGCTCCTCCGGTTGGAGCACTGAGCAGTGCTTTGAGCAAGTTGCAATCCAATAGGCCTCTTAGAGAACTAAGAGAAGTTGCAAAGGTGTGATCACTTGGATTGGACTAAATATTTTTCGAAAAAGTTTCCACTCTGATAACATAAAAATGCTGAGCATTTTCTCGTTTCAATTGCGAACTACAGGGGGTTACCAAGCAGATAGGTGGACAAGTGCATGAGATTGCAGCTAAAGTTGATGAATATGCTCGTGGATTGATTAGTGGTTCTGGATCAACACTGTTTGAAGAGCTTGGGTTCTACTATATTGGTCCAGTCGATGGCCACAGCATTGATGATCTTGTTGCCATTCTTGAAGAAGTTAAGAGCACTAGAACAACAGGCCCGGTGCTAATCCATGTTATCACTGAGAAGGGAAGGGGGTATCCATATGCTGAAAAAGCAGCAGACAAGTATCATGGTAATATACTATAGTCTTGAGTATTGTAATTCATCATCTGGAATTAAGTTTGATATATGTGTTTCTCTACGCAGGAGTTGTCAAATTTGATCCGGCAACAGGAAAGCAATTCAAATCCAGTGCCAAAACTCAATCTTATACTACATATTTTGCGGATGCTCTGATTGCTGAAGCAGAAGTAGATAAAAACATTGTTGCTATTCATGCAGCAATGGGTGGTGGGACAGGGATGAACCTTTTCCTACGTCGTTTTCCAAAACGATGTTTTGATGTTGGAATAGCCGAGCAGCATGCTGTTACTTTTGCTGCAGGATTAGCATGTGAAGGCTTGAAACCATTTGTTGCCATTTACTCTTCTTTCATGCAAAGGGCTTACGACCAGGCAAGCCTGAAAACATTTTTGGAACATTTTTTTCGTTGAATTTTAAATTTTTTTTACTGATATATGCAAAACAACCTTGGTAACAAATTGAGATTGATTTCCTTATGCAGGTAGTGCATGATGTGGACCTGCAGAAACTGCCTGTTCGCTTTGCAATGGACAGGGCTGGACTGGTTGGTGCAGATGGTCCTACACATAGTGGCTCTTTTGATATCACATTTATGTCATGCCTCCCAAACATGGTAGTGATGGCTCCTTCTGATGAAGCCGAGTTATGTCACATGGTTGCTACTGCAGCTGCCATAGATGATAGGCCTAGCTGCTTTCGTTACCCTCGTGGAAATGGGATTGGCGTTGAGCTGCCACCCGGAAACAAAGGCATTCCTCTCGAGGTATATATATATGATTGATCAGTCATTTTTAATTTAGTATGCAGAACATAATAGACGTAGAGATTTAAAGTAATGCTGATGCAAAATTTGCAGGTTGGAAAAGGACGGATACTGATCGAGGGAGAGAGAGTGGCACTGTTGGGCTTTGGATCAGCTGTTCAAAACTGTTTGGCTGCAGCTGCTATATTAGAAACTCGTGGAATACGGTCAACAGTTGCAGATGCTCGCTTCTGCAAGCCGCTGGATTATGGTCTTGTCCGCAGGCTGGCAAAGTCTCATGAGGTCCTGATCACTGTTGAAGAAGGATCAATTGGTGGCTTTGGTTCTCATGTTGCTCAGTTCATTGCCCTAGATGGACTTCTTGATAACAATTTGAAGGTATATATATATGTATTCATGCATGCATCCTTCAGCTTCCGCTTTCTTGCTATATGTTAAACTTATGATCTTGTGTAGTATTCACAATTCATTTACCATTGCTTCCTTTTCCCATACTAATATAAGCTGTAAAACTACTGCAGTGGAGGCCATTGGTACTACCAGATAGATACATAGAGCATGGATCACCAGCTGATCAACTGGAAGAAGCTGGTCTAACACCATCTCATATTGCAGCAACTGTTTTCAACATTCTTGGACAAACCAGAGAGGCTTTGGAAGTCATGACCTAAAATAATCAGGGGTGGGTGGGGTGGGGGGGGGGGGTGGTGATTTCTATCTCTATCTTTCACAATTCATGTGTACAAATAGATAGTGATCTGTTGCCTCTTTGGGTAGACAAAAAAAAAGAAAGAAAGAAAGAAAAAGAAAAAAGAAAAATCTAGTGTTTAGACATTTTTCTCTCCAATATATATATATGTATACTGCTGGAAAAAAGAAACAAAAGTCATGATTTCAAGAATCTCATGTGACTTAAATTTGACATATATATAGAATTGAATAACTTCTTTTCATATATGTTGTTTGATTTCCTTGTTTTCTTCTCTTCTTTCATGCAAATTCTGGGGTTGTTTAATTGGTGAATACATGGATTAGAGACAAATTGCTGCACAATGCTTTAAGTTGATAGCAATTTATTACAAATATATATATACAATTTTTTACACTCATACATATATATATCTCTCTATATATACATTTAAAACAATATAGTTTTAATAAAACATGGACCCTTTATTTTTAAAAAAAAAAAAATAAAAATTATTATATTAAAATATATACACAGAGTTTGATTTTTTTTTAATAATATATTTTAAACTATGTAAGAGTTAAATGTAAAATATTCAAAACTTTGGATACTGATAATTAAAAGAAAGATGATAATATATATATATATTTTTTGACCCAGTATCATTATCAACTAATCTGATGGGAGAGATGAGGAGGCTCTCAAAACTACAAATATAGCTATAATTGTAGTATAAGATCATCCCTAACATTTATCGAATTCAGGTTAAATAAACCAAATAGGCTATCACTTTTTCATATATATATATATATATATTATTATATATGATAAAAGTCAAATGGTAAGCCATGATATATAACATAGAAATAGGAAAAAAAGGGAGGATTTATTTAGTATAGTGGCATTTTGTTTTATAGGTCAACGGTAACAACCACTTTCCCCCAACCTTATTGTGCCACGTAGTTGAACTAACGACCACTTAAGCATTCAAAGTTCAAAGTATGATGATAACGTGTAAAACAACATACGCATTTTTGACATTATTTTATTATTCTTGATTGCAATAGATAAGATAAGCATACTTTTTTAGTACGAGGTGATGGTGATAGTGGCTATACTATCCTATATTAAATATTGTTAAATCCTCATTTTCACACACACACATATATATATATATATATATATATATATATATATATATATATTCACTTTTTAGATACGGTCAAACCTATTTAAAATAATTGTTCCAATCGAATAAGTTTTTTTTTTCATTAAATACAAGGTATCTTAGTCTCAAACTAGAAGAGAACATCTTTAAACTAAATCTATATCTAGACTAATCATTATCCGAGTAGGGTTGATCTTTTGTAGAAGGAAACTTTGGTCCTAAATTTTAAACAGTTATATACATGAGTAAATGTTTGAATCCCTAGGCAAATAAATTCCTTATATAAGAATAAATTCCTTACACGCCTTGAAATAGAAATTTTGTTTGATGAAGATATATTAATTGTCCACTTGAAACCTACATTCTAGTTAATGATATATTATATTGTCTTAAACGGGTAACAAATTTCAATAATAAATTATATACCTATTTCAATAAATTATATATATATTTCGTAAAGATGTTTTAACTGCATGCATACATGTATTATTGCACTTTCACTCAAAACTTATGTACTAACTAATAATATTTTTATTTTCTTATTAATTGTGATAAAGTTATAAGTTAATTTTATATTACACATATAAAATATTTCAATAGTAAATTAGATGAAAAAACAATTATATTACCTATTGTATTAGAAATTCAAAGATTTTCTATCATCTCATTTTAAGAATTAAAAGTTATGTTCGATTAAGATGCTTTAACTGCATGCATGCATATATTATTGCACTTTCACTAGATACTTACAATATCTATATTATCTTATTATTCATCAGTAAAATTGTACGTAATTCTCATATTAAACATATAACAAATTTTGACAATAAACTCGATGAGCAAAATAACCATATATATATATATATATATTTTTTTTTTTGCTAAGGACACGAGATGTCTTAGATTGTTCTCAAACTATGAGAATACACTTTTAAACAATCTACATCCGGACTAATATATATGTATTTATATATATATATATATATTACCTACTCTAATCCATTAGAAATCACATATTTTTCAATTATCTGAAAAATATATTGAAAAGAAAGGTCAAACAAGAAGATTGGTATGGATTTGTAGGAGTCGATGAAAGCTCAATTATGTGAAAATGAAACCTTGATGAATGATGTTTTTCTAACAAAAAAGGAAAAAAGAAACACAATCCTATTATAGGTTAGAAGATTCATAATCTGAAAATGAAAGGTAGGGAAAACACAATTCTATTATCCCAATTTTCAATGGAAAAATGAAAAAACATGTATGGAAAATGAAAATGATCTTTTACCTTGCTGCCCTTAACTTGATATTTATTTTCATTAATTTTTGATTAAAAAAAATTACTTGGTATTATTATAATCATTTATTTTAAGAAAAAAAAAAGCAAAACACAAAAAGAGATATCCCGAATTGTCGGTGAAAGCAACATTGCCCACTAGATTATGGTAGCACTTAGCATACCTGCTCTTACACCAACTTTTACAACCCGGGCTCATTAGCCCGTGATATAATTATGGGCTCAACTACCACTCATAATCAACTACTTGGTATTATCCTCACTAACCAATAAAAATATCTCAAGTTAACTATAAATATTTAAATCTATTCTTATATATTATTATATATTTATATATATTTTCGATGTGGAACATGATATTACAGTTCCACAACGCTTATGTCTCGTCACAACATTAATGTGCACTAAACTTTCGGAGGTGGGCAAAGCATAATAACTAACGTGAGTGGGTTTTGCACTTTCATTCCCTTTCTCCGCATTATCCCCTTTTTTAGTTCTTTGTTTTGGAATATTATGATTAATTTACCCCAAAAATGTTTTCTTTTTGTATTCCTTCCGATCAAAAAGTCATAAGAGGGAATGAGAAAAGAGAAATTTTTTTGCTGATGTATTTCTTCTAATATACAGAAGATCTCTATGATTTCCCATAATAATGGAGAGAAGTAAGTGGAACTTGGTGACTATATGCTACTGCTGGCATATTCTGATTATCTCTAACGATAATAATAATTAAAATTAACTTTAATATAGATAAAATATATATATATAATATTGTATGAGTCATCGAACCTATATATATATATATATATATATTGGTTTAACTTGAGGTGTGATGTTATCTAAGGTAGGTGGTTCTTTTATATGCTTCTAAAGACAAAGAAATGCCCAATGTAAGGTGCTCTAATTCATTTCATAGTGTGTATGTATATATATATATATATATATATATATATTAATTTATGTATGTAATAATTTATATATTATATATTAATTGAGTTTAAAATTCAAATTCTTTTTCTTTAACTTATATTATAATTTTTATTTCAATTGCATATATCTATTTAAATTATTATTATGATTAAACAATTCTAGTGTTCAAATAGATAATGTTGGAAGAGTTAAAAAATTATTTAAATTGTTTATATTAATTAATTGAGAATATTTTAATTGTTAATTGTAGATATTAAAATATATTTTCTTCAATTTGAGTAGGATCAATAATCACAACTAATGTTTTTAATCATTTTCTCCTTCGAATTATTTATATAAAATTTTGAACTATTAAATGACTCAATACTTTTATAATATTAATTTTTTAGTTAGTACAAATACATATACACAAAATATTTATAATGAAAAAATTTTATTTAAAGGAAAAAATAAATACTGTAAAAATTTATTAGGTTAAATACAATAATAATCAAATAATTTTTATATTACTTATTTTGAGTTCTAATTACAATTAGAATTTATACATACATAAAATTCAAATTTAATGGATAAATAAAATAAGAAAAAAAAACTTCTAATAATAATAATTATTTTATATAAAAATTATATATATTGACAAAAATATATATAAAAAAATACATTCTCTATATAAAAATAAAATATTACATATATATATTTAATGTAATTTTTTGTATCTTTCCACTTGTATAATATAAAGAGGGTAAAGGCTTTCTTAGGCTAAAGAAAAAAACGCTTATGATATAAATTTTCAACATCTAAAATTGAGTAAAAGTAATCAACAAATCCTACATATTGGAATTCATCAAAAAAAAAAAAAAAGAAAAAGAAAAAGTCCTACATATTTGAAGATTTTAATAATTTTAAAATATTTATAATATTTGTAGTAAAGTATTAATTTTTTATAAAAAAAAAATTCTCAAAATTGAAGTTTTTTCTTCTTCTCAAAAAAAAAATTATTTTTATTTTAAATTTTTAAATAGTTATAGTAATTATTAAATTCTAAAATCTTTTAAAGCGTAATATAATATTTGTTACGTAAATGTCATGTTTTGCTCTGAAATATTGACTTATATATAAAATATATGATGTCTTCTATGTGTTATATATATTATAAACATGTTAATTAATGTAAATAATTTTTTTTTTTAAAAAAAAATGAAAAATTATGAAAAATACTGACACTAACATTATTTGATAAGTATTGAAAATTAATAGTATCAATGAAATTAATAGTAATTTTTAACCATTTTATGGTAAGTTTGATACAAAAAATGGTAAGTTAACAATTTTCATAAACATCTTACCATTTTTTGAACAAAATTTACCATTTTTTGAACAAAACTTACCATTTTTGCCATAAACATTAGCATTGATAAGCATCTTACCATTTTTTGGACAAAACTTACCATTTTTTCCATGAACCTTACAATTGATATGAACCTTACTATTGATAAGCATCTTACCATTTTTTGAACAAAACTTACCATTTTTTCCATTAACCTTACTATTGATAAGCATCTTACCATTTTTTGAACAAAACTTACCATATTTTCCATGAACCTTACTATTAAAAAGCATCTTATCATTTTTTGAACAAAACTTACCATTTTTTCCATGAACCTTACAATTGATAAGCATCTTACTATTTTTTGAACAAAACTTACCATTTTTTCCATGAACCTTACAATTAGTACTATTTTTGCCATGAACCTTACTATTGATAAGCGTCTTACCATTTTCTGAACAAAACTTACCATTTTTGCCATGAACCTTACTATTGATATGAACCTTACCATTTTTTAAACAAAACTTACCATTTTTTCCATGAACCTTACTATTGATAAGCATCTTACCATTTTTTGAACAAAACTTACTATTTTTTTCCATGAACCTTACAATTGATAAGCATCTTACCAATTTTTGAACAAAACATACCATTTTTACCGTGAACCTTACGATTAATAAGCATCTTACCATTTTTTGAACAAAACTTACCATTTTCGCCATGAACCTTACTATTGATAAGCATCTTACCATTTTTTGAACAAAACATACAATTTTTGCCATGAACCTTACTATTGATATGAACCTTACCAATTTTTAAAAAAAAACTTACCATTTTTTCCATGAACCTTACTATTGATAAGAATCTTACCAGTTTTTGAACAAAACTTACCATTTTTTCTATGAACCTTACTATTGATAAGTATCTTACCATTTTTTGAACAAAACTTACCATTTTCGCCATGAACCTTACTATTGATAAGCATCTTACCATTTTTGAAAAAAACTTAATGATGAGAGTTACTTCGGAAACAAAACAAAAAAGGTAAAGTCAGATTAATTTGAGGGTTTCTCTCAATTACAATAAAAAAAAATCGGATCAAGTATGAATTGGCGATCGGAACATATATGGATAGAACTTATAATGGAGTCTCAAAAAATAAGTAATTTCTACTGGGCCTTTATCCTTTTTTGAACTTTTACTTTTGATAAGTATCTTACCATTTTTTGAACAGAATTTACCATTTTCGCTATGAACCTTACTATTGATAAGCATCTTACCATTTTTTGAACAAAACTTACCATTTTTGCCGTGAACCTTACTATTGATAAGCATCTTACCATTTTTTGAACGAAACATACAATTTTTGCCATGAACCTTACTATTGATATGAACCTTACCAATTTTTTTAAAAAACTTACCATTTTTTCCATGAACCTTACTATTGATAAGAATCTTACCAGTTTTTGAACAAAACTTACCATTTTTTCCATGAACCTTACTATTGATAAGTATCTTACCATTTTTTGAACAAAACTTACCATTTTCGCCATGAACCTTACTATTGATAAGCATCTTACCATTTTTGAAAAAACCTTAATGATGAGAGTTACTTCGGAAACAAAACAAAAATGGTAAAGTCAGATTAATTTGAGGGTTTCTCTCAATTACAAAAAAAAAATCGGATCAAGTATGAATTGGCGATCGGAACATATATGGATAGAACTTATAATGGAGTCTCAAAAAATAAGTAATTTCTACTGGGCCTTTATCCTTTTTTTAGGTTCATTAGGATTCTTATTGGTTGGAACTTCCACATATCTTGGTAGAAATTTAATATCTTTTTTTCCGTCTCAACAAATCATTTTTTTTTTCCACAAGGTATCATGATGTCTTTCTACGGGATTGCGAGTACCTTTTTTTGAATAAAACTTACCATTTTTTCCATAAACCTTTACTTTTGATAAGTATCTTACCATTTTTTGAACAAAATTTACCATTTTCGCTATGAACCTTACTATTGATAAGCATCTTACCATTTTTTGAACAAAACTTATCATTTTTTCCATGAACCTTACTATTGATAAGCATCTTACCATTTTTTGAACAAAACTTACCATTTTTGCCGTGAACCTTACTATTGATAAACATCTTACCATTTTTTGAACAAAACTTACCATTTTCGCCATGAACCTTACTATTGATAAGCATCTTACCATTTTATATACAAAACATACAATTTTTGCCATGAACCTTACTATTGATATGAACCTTACCAATTTTTTAAAAAAACATACCATTTTTTCCATGAACCTTACTATTGATAAAAATCTTACCAGTTTTTGAACAAAACTTACCATTTTTTCCATGAACCTTACTATTGATAAGTATCTTACCATTTTTTGAACAAAACTTACCATTTTCGCCATGAACCTTACTATTGATAAGCATCTTACCATTTTTGAAAAAAACTTAATGATGAGAGTTACTTCGGAAACAAAATAAAAAAGGTAAAGTCAGATTAATTTGAGGGTTTCTCTCAATTACAATAAAAAAAAATCGGATCAAGTATGAATTGGCGATCGGAACATATATGGATAGAACTTATAATGGAGTCTCAAAAAATAAGTAATTTCTACTGGGCGTTTATCCTTTTTTGAACTTTTACTTTTGATAAGTATCTTACCATTTTTTGAACAGAATTTACCATTTTCGCTATGAACCTTACTATTGATAAGCATCTTACCATTTTTTGAACAAAACTTACCATTTTTGCCGTGAACCTTACTATTGATAAGCATCTTATCAATTTTTGAACAAAACATACAATTTTTGCCATGAACCTTACCAATTTTTTAAAAAAACTTACCATTTTTTCCATGAACCTTACTATTGATAAGAATCTTACCAGTTTTTGAACAAAACTTACCATTTTTTCCATGAACCTTACTATTGATAAGTATCTTACCATTTTTTGAACAAAACTTACCATTTTCGCCATGAACCTTACTATTGATAAGCATCTTACCATTTTTGAAAAAAACTTAATGATGAGAGTTACTTCGGAAACAAAAACAAAATGGTAAAGGCCGATTAATTTGAGGGTTTCTCTCAATTACAATAAAAAAAAATCGGATCAAGTATGAATTGGCGATCCGAACATATATGGATAGAACTTATAATGGAGTCTCGAAAAATAAGTAATTTCTACGGGCCTTTAGCCTTTTATCCTGTTTCAGTTCATTAGGATTCTTATTGGTTGGAACTTCCACATATCTTGGTAGAAATTTAATATCTTTTTTTCCGTCTCAACAAATCATTTTTTTTTTCCACAAGGTATCAAGATGTCTTTCTACGGGATTGCGAGTACCATTTTTTGAATAAAACTTACCATTTTTTCCATAAACCTTTACTTTTGATAAGTATCTTACCATTTTTTGAACAAAACTTACCATTTTTGCCGTGAACCTTACTATTGATAAGCATCTTACCATTTTTTGAACAAAACTTACCATTTTCGCCATGAACCTTACTATTGATAGGCATCTTACCATTTTATATACAAAACATACAATTTTTGTCATGAACCTTACTATTGATATGAACCTTACCAATTTATAAAAAAAACATACCATTTTTTCCATGAACCTTACTATTGATAAGAATCTTACCAGTTTTTGAACAAAACTTACCATTTTTTCCATGAACCTTACTATTGATAAGTATCTTACCATTTTTTGAACAAAACTTACCATTTTCGCCATGAACCTTACTATTGATAAGCATCTTACCATTTTTGAAAAAAACTTAATGATGAGAGTTACTTCGGAAACAAAATAAAAAAGGTAAAGTCAGATTAATTTGAGGGTTTCTCTCAATTACAATAAAAAAAATTGGATCAAGTATGAATTGGCGATCGGAACATATATGTATAGAACTTATAATCGAGTCTCGAAAAATAAGTAATTTCTGCTGGGCCTTTATCCTTTTTTTAGATTCATTAGGATTCTTATTGGTTGGAACTTCCAGTTATCTTGGTAGAAATTTAATATCTTTTTTTCCGTCTCAACAAATCCTTTTTTTTTCCACAAGGTATCATGATGTCTCCTCCGCCGTCTCCCTCCTTCTTCTTTTCCCCTAGACCTGGGATTACCAGTACCATTTTTTGAACAAAACTTACCATTTTTTCTATAAACCTTACTTTTGATAAGTATCTTACCATTTTTTGAACAGAATTTACCATTTTCGCTATGAACCTTACTATTGATAAGCATCTTACCATTTTTTGAACAAAACTTACCATTTTTTCCATGAACCTTACTATTGATAAGCATCTTACCATTATTTGAACAAAACTTACCATTTTCGCCATGAACCTTACTATTGATAAGCATCTTACCATTTTTTGAACAAAACTTATAATTTTTGCCATGAACCTTACTATTGATAAACATCTTACCATTTTTTGAACAAAACTTACCATTTTTTCCATGAACCTTACTATTGATAAGCATCTTACCATTTTTTGAACAAAACTTACCATTTTTTCCATGAACCTTACTATTGATAAACATCTTACCATTATTTGAACAAAACTTACCATTTTTGCCATGAACCTTACTATTGATAAGAGTCTTACCATTTTTGAAAAAAACTTATTGATGAGAGTTACTCGGAAACAAAACAAAAAGGGAAAGAGAAGATTAATTTGAGGGTTTTCCCAATCCAATAAAATCTCTCAATTCCAATAAAAAAATCGAATCAAGTATGAATTGGCGATCAGAACATATATGAATAGAACTTATAATGGAGTCTCGAAAAATAAGTAATTTCTATTGGGCCTTTATCCTTCTTTTAGGTTCATTAGGATTTTTATTGGTTGGAACTTCCAGTTATCTTGGTAGAAATTTAATATCTTTTTTTCCGTCTCAGCAAATCATTTTTTTTTCCACAAGGTATCGTGATGTCTTTCTACGGGATCGCGGGTACCATTTTTTGAATAAAACTTACCATTTTTTCCACGAACCTTACTTTTGATAATTATCTTACCATTTTTTGAACAAAACTTACCATTTTTGCCATGAACCTTACTATTGAAAAGCATCTTACCATGTTTTGAACAAAACTTACCATTTTTTCCATAAACCTTACTATTGATAAACATCTTACCATTTTTTGAACAAAACTTACCATTTTTTCCATGAACCTTACTATTGATAAACATCTTACCATTTTTTGAACAAAACTTACCATTTTTTCCATGAACCTTACTATTGATAAACATCTTACCATTATTTGAACAAAACTTACCATGTTTGCCATGAACCTTACTATTGATAAGCATCTTACCATTTTTTGAACAAACTTACCTTTTTTTGCCATGAACTTTACTATTGATAAGCATCTTACCATTTTTTGAACAAAACTTACCATTTTTTCCATGAACCTTACTAAACATCTTACCATTTTTTGAACAAAACTTATCATTTTTTCCATGAACCTTACAATTGATAAACATCTTACCATTTTTTGAACAAAACTTACCATTTTTTCCATGAACCTTACTATTGATAAACATCTTTAATAAAATTAATAGATCGATGAAATTTTGTCAAAATTAGTAAAGATAGAGGATAGAAATTATCCAAAGGTGCAAAAAGGATAGAGCCCTTAAAAGAAGAAATTATATAAGTTAGGATGCAGTTTGTCAATTTAACATTTTAAATAAATTTATTTATTTATTTTATTATAACTAAAGAAAATTATTTCAACATCTAAAATTGAGTAAAAGTAATCAACAAGTAATATATATTTGAAAATTTTAATAATTTAAAAAATTTTTAATATTTGTAATAAAGTATTAACTTTATAAAAAAAAACTCAAAATTTTAGATAATCTTATTTTTATTTTTTAATTATAAATGTTTATAGTAAATGTTAAATTCTAAGATTTTTTAAAAAAGTAATATAATATTTATTATATAAATGTCATATTTTGCACTAAAATAATAACTTATATAGGAAAATAATACGTTATATATAAAAATATCTACTGCCTCCTCTTTTTTTATATATATATATATATATAATATGTATGGAAAATGTTGACACTAGAATTATTTGATAAGTCATGAAAATTAATAGTATCAATGAAATTGTGTTTAAAAAAAAACTCAAAAACAATAAATAATAATTTTATTAATATTTTTTTAACTCGTTAAGCAATAGTGTAGTGAATGAATAATAGTAAAAGAAATGAGAGTGAAGATCAAATTTTTAGATTTCAATTCAACTCCTGATTCCTAATATATATATATTACTTCCCAATGATTAGAATCTCTATAAATGTTATTTAATAAAATAATTATATATTTATTAAATATCTTTATAACAAGAGCCTAAATAGAAGAGAGAAATTTAGTTGGACATTAAAAATATAACTTCAAATTGTAAGAGAATTTGATTAAATTATGAAACATATTATTGCTTTCAATAATCCTTACAAGATAATGATGTAAAAAAAAATAATCTTTATAATATCTCCTACAAGATAATAATATTATCTTTCCCATCAAATAAAAAATCTCATAACTTTATTTTTGTAGTAAATTATTTGAAAATTAAGTTTTTTAATTTCTAATTATTTAATTATTATTTTTATTATTTTTTTTTGGGAAATTAAAGTACTAAATAAATAGTTCCAAGCGGAAGTCAAATAAATTTTAGCAAAATAAAGAACTTTATTTAGAGATAAATAATTGAAGACTTTTGCTTTTTATTTTGATGAATTAATTAATAATTGACTTTCTTATTATTGTCATAACGGTAATATATTTTATATTTTTTAAAGTTATGAATTTAAATGTGATGTATTTAACCCTTTGAATTACAAAGTGCATTTATAGAAAACTCTCTTATCGAGAGTCTATGTACCCCCAGATTAATCGCTGATCGTGTTCTCAATTGGACTGGCTAGGATACTTGGTGCAAATCTAAAAAAAAATGTGGTTATTTTTTTAAAAATTCAAATAAAAGTTAAAATTTTTACATATAGCCTCCTAATTAAGTTTGTGTGAATAGATTCTTTTGATGTTATGAAGGTTATTCCAAGTGAGAAAGGAAATTAAAAGAACACCAATGACTAGGGAAAACAAGATATGTAAAGCCTTTATAAGGCTCAAACATTAAAAAAAAGGATTGCATGCCTTCCAGTGTGGGACTATAAAACTTTATGCATGCAGAGTGAAAGGAAAATATATCATGTGGATAAAGTCAAAATTAAATATGATTTTGACTTGGTCGAGCGAAGCGTTTGATCGAGACTTGGTTAGAGCGAAGCATTGGATCAGTCGAAGTCTTGAAGTTGCACGACCTCCGAAAACTCAGAAGAGAAAAAAGCCAAGTTTCTAGAGAGGGCGTTTGGTCATCCGACTTACGAGAGTTCGAAGAGAAACGTTGAACGTCTAATCAAAGCGGTGAAGCCAGCCGGATAAGCAGGAAGCTCGGCCAAGTGCAACGATGCTAAACTAAATTTATGGCCAAAAGGAATATTCTAAGTATATTACGCCCACTAATTTCTTATTTAAATATAATAATAAGAAAGTGAGTGGGACCCATGATCTGTAGTCGACTTCAATAAGAAACAGTGAGATTGGACATCTAAAAGGCTATGATGATAGCTTTTTGGCTTGTCTGAAGGATAAGGTAGATAAGTAATCGTTTCTTTTCTGCTCTCACCCATTAATAAGGAAGTTTGCCTATAGGGAAAACTTGCTTATAGATGGAAGATCTTTTTTCTTCTTTTGGATCCATATACAAAATTTACCATAGAAAACCAAATTTTTTCTCTCTCTTCTTTAATATTTTATGTCAAGTGCAGTTTGATCTACATTCAAAGCCGAGACCACTTATCACTATTTTTTCTCCTTGATCGGGAATTTATGTAGTTTTATGAGCTAGAGTTTGCTCTGATTACCTTTTTAGATCTTGCGTGGTAATTTGATCGTCGCGGGGAAGAGAAGTACAAATATACCTCGCTTGGGACGTTTTACGAGGGGTTAAACCGTGAAGGAGCCATTTCCACAGCTCTTAAAAGACATCTTCCATTTCCATCTGTAACTTCATCCTAGTTGTCAAAATTCTCATGCATCTTTGTTGAGTAGCTCGAATTTTACAGACCTTGTCCCAGGTTTGGTTAAAATTTAGGAAATACATTAGATTCTCTTTTACCGAATTTTTTTGTTTGCTTCACTATTAGTAGAAGCTATCATAGATATTCTTAAAGTTAGTCCTTTCTTCCCTTTTGAAAGAAATTTCTATATTTCCCCTAAATATTCTTCTTATACACAAAAAACAAATGTCTTCCAACTCTAAGATAGACATCCCAGGAGGCAGCCCTCACGGCCATCAAGCCCACGCTCAACCGAACGAGACATGACACGCCCCCTGTTCCGTGAACACCGTGACAGACGCTCAGCGGTGAGAAACGAACTCTGACGACATGAGCCACAACCTTTCGTCCATGACGCAAGACTCGCGTGAGCACCTCAATATACGACATGCACTTTATTTGAGGGAAAGGCCGGACACAAGGCGAGAGCCCGAGGGAGCCGAGCCCAACCCCGATGAGGAGCCGAGAGATACGTGCAGTAGAGCAGGCTACTCAAGAACAAACGAGGGCCAAAAATGGTTGAAGCTCCGGTGCGAGTTTCGCGAACACGGCCAAGATCTACCTCCACCAGCTTCCTTGGTAAACGACTACGCACAACCTTCAAATATAAGGCCTCGAGCTGCCAGAGCATCGGACAAGAGGAAATCTGAAAGGCCACCACCTTCCGTAAAACCCTAGACCTACTTCACGGCAGGAAGATCGCCGCTGAAGTAGGAGAAAGTCATCATTCTTCTCGCCCTCAACAGACAAAAAAAAACTAGGGAGGACTTAAAACCAAACTGAACCCAACGGAGCGCCGCACGATCATCCTTCCGGGTAAGAAATCACGGTCAATAGAAATCGGACAATTTGCAAAATGGATCCAAGATGTGGCTCCTAACACTTCTCTTAAAATTCACAGTTTGATGCTTTATTCGGACACACCAAACCACTTGAACACGTGTGCAGGACAAGTCCGCCATGAGCGGTGACTGACGACAAGCGGTGCTTTGTAAAGCTTTCCCCAGCATGTCGGGCTCAAAGCTCTAACACGGGTCCACTGGCTTCGTCCAAGTTCCGTTGATTCATGGTTAACATTGGAAAAACAATTTTTTGGATAAATTCCAGCCTTCGCGGATCTATACCAAAAACCAGAGGAGATCTTGCCAACATAAAGCAAGGAGAACACGAAACCCTCTTAGCATATCTTGAAAGGTTTAAGAAAACATATGAAGAAATCGAGGGATTGAGTCAAGATACAGTCATTACATGCTTCGAAGGAGGGTTAAGGTCCAGGATGTTATACATGGAGCTACAGCTAAGGAAACCACGAACTATCGGAGAAATGTTCAACGTAGCACGACAAATCGCTCTTGCCGAAGAAAGTGCACAAGAAGCTCCCTCGAAAGGCAAAGAGAAGGTGGGCGAAGTGTTGCCAAAAAAGGAACAGGCGACTGGTTCCGAAAAAAAGAAAGGCTTCAGTCCCAGCAAAAATAAAAGGACAAATACTTTTACTCCGCTCTGCGAGTAACGAAAGAAAGCCTTATCTCGGTCATTACAAAAAAGCATGGAGTCAATGACCCAGTACCGCTGAACCCTCATACACTGGCCACCCGTGATAGGTCGAAGTACTGTGCTTTCCATAAAGATTGTGGCCATGTGACCCAAAACGCATACAACCTAAAAGTACACCAGGCTGATTCACAAGGAATTCCAGAGAATACATCGAGGAAGGCCGTAATCAAGAGCCAGGCAAAATAATGAGAGAATAATCAATGTGATCAATGTCGAAATACCGTC
>JAHSUH010000080.1:0-17849 GCA_025388415.1 Cynanchum wilfordii
TTTTACCTTTTTTTAATTTTTTTCTTTTTAAATTGTAACGAACAAGTATTATCTGCGCCATGATATCCTTTAACTACCCGTATAGCAGAGTCCCGATCTGGTGGCTCTCGGACCTTAAGAGACATGGGGCCTGGGCGTTAAATTCCCTTAGGAGATGGTACTCAAGTAGCAAAGGATACATGCGGGGACAAACTTTTATTCGTTGGAAAGTAAAGAAAAATAAAACTCGCTGGTGGCATACTCCTCAAAACTCCCTCGAATAACTACAAAAACTATCACTTGGTTTCTAAAGATGTTATACTATGACCTTAGATGTCCAAAAATAATTCATCCACAGACAATTCATCAACATGTTGTGTTCCAAATGTTGGGAATTTCCTTAGGGAGACTTGTGCTAAGTTTCTATGAAATAAAACCGAGATCACCTCTAAATACAAAAGCATTTGTGATTCTTGCATGTCATGGCGAATAATAGGTTTCCCTGAAAACGTAAAAGAATTCGTCAAGATAGAAATTTTCAAAAATTTTGAGAAATTTTGTAACATTATGGTGCTATTTTTGAAAAATTTTAACATCCTACCCCAGCCAAAAACCTTGTCCTCGGTGTTATAGTGTATGGTACACACTTTGAAAAAGTAAGTGTAAAGTAAAACAACTAAATCAAACCCACAAATCAAGAAGAAAAATGCTTTTATATCATATATAGTATAAATGATTTTCCAATACATCCGGACATATACTATATAAAGCATAACAAAAATAAACAACTAAAAACAAAGCAAGCAAAATAAACATGAAAGAAAACAAAAATAAGAAAAGGCAAAAGAAAAGAAAACAAAGGAAAAGAGTTAAGGAACCGGTAGCGGGTGGTGGTGTGGACGGTGGCTAGTGAATCAAATAAGATCTCCAATCTCCCAAGTCCCATTATGCCTTTCTGCTCTCGCATCAAGTCACTGGAAAGGCTGGTGCATCATTTGTGGAGATGTCCTTACGTACGGTGGCGGGCCTCGATCATCTCGATTCGCACCTCCACACGCTGCACTCCCCTCCCGACTAGCGGCTAGCGCAACTCTGAACCTCTCGAAAGGATTCCGAGGTATGAGCAGGTGAAGCTCCTGCGCTCTTGGTGGTGGTGCCTCATACGTGGTTATCCAAGCATCCCCGTATTGCGGAGGATGACTAAGTCTAGTGGCATAGTGTGCTCACTCACCGATGTCGACGGCGCCCTCTAGATCAATCTCGTAAATAGCGCTTATCCGGTGATGAATGGTCAAGTCGAGTGTCCCTTTCTGTTGTAGGTGCAATATCTCTTCGCGATCCTCGCGATAATGCGGCGAGCTCCCACGGGTTCTGGGGAGGGCATGCGGGATAAGATAGTTGCCTGCAATACGTAACCACTCCTACGCTCTCTTTCCTCGTTGTAACAAGTCTGCGAGAAAATGGCGTGCAAATATCGGAGGTTGGGTCGAATGTGGCTCTCCTTCACCTTTGAACTATCATAGATACGATCGATGATCTTAATCCGATCCCGGTAGACACTGTATCCTCCATAAAGCTACTCCCAAGCGGATGAGTAGACCTCATCTCTCTAGCTCCTTTGGCGTCCGAATCCAGGATGAGTTTAATATTTTCTCGAGTTTCGACTTTGGGTTCGAGCCTCCCCCATGGAGGTCGAACACGTTAGTGAAGTTAGAGAGAGGAATGGCTGAGATCTCTTTGATCGAGATAAGAGTTCGGGAATCCGGAATCGGGCAGAGGAGCAAGTCGTTCCAGTTGGAGGCGTGAAAAAGCGGCAAACTTACTTTCTCCTTGTCTTTTAGATTTTTGTATTTGGTTTTCTTTATTAGTTGTGATTTCGTGTCATTAGAATCTTATTTTACTACTTTTTCGAGAAAGTTGTGAATTGATTAGTTATTCTTAATTTATAAATTCCGGGAGGATATTGTTTATCATTTCCATTATGAATTTATTTTATCTTACATTTTCGATTAGTTTCTCATTCGATTTAGGGCATGAAACTTAGATTTACATCTAGTTCGGTATGTAATTGGAATAATTAATTAATTGTGAGTTTGTTATTGAGGCCTCACCATAGGAGATTTAATAAATTGTCGGATTAGATGTAATAACTTGTGGCCCCCTTACTGAGGTTAGGCAGCCTAATAATCTTGAGTTCCTAACCTATGCAAATCTTAAGATTATATTGTTAAATTGACGCCTTAATAACTAATCTAAAAAGGTTTAGGATTACTTGCAACCCCCATATTGAGGTAGTCACATTAGATAACTCAGGTACGGTAGTGATGAGCTACTTTTATATATAAAAATCGTATAAATAAATGAATAAAATAGTAAAAAAAATAATAAGAAATCTCAAGAATAAAATAGGTTTGTCACTTGTAAATAATAAACTCATATGGGCAGAGTACCTATTGTATAGTTAGTTTATAAAAGTAAGTATCAAGATTTTAGCATATTCTGCCTTTGCCCCTTTGTTTAGATAAATAGGTTAGAATGAAAAACTTTAATATTATATCTCATATCTCATAGTTTTCACAACCTCATATTTTTGCATGATATGTTTTGCATGTCTTTGATCTTTTTAATAGTGTATAGTTAGATGAGTGTGTTTCATTTCATTTTGTATGGATTTAGTTAATATACTGCTTGGTATTTTGGTTATTAGTATGATTGACTTTGTATAGCTTTGAATCCATGAATGAGTTCATTACTTTTTTCATGAAATGTAGTTAACTTGTATATTTTTAGTATGCATGGTTTCTATGGTTTGCATGGTATGTATATATATGTATATATATTGCAACTTGTAGTGTCCAGTATTTCTTTTTGCATGCACTTGACTAATTGATGTATATATAATATGTACTTTCATTTCCAATAGGTAGTGCATGTTCTTTTTTCTTTTTGATTTTGAATGGTCAATTTAGTTAGCAAATGCATAATGTTTTTTGTTTGTAAACTACATTTTCCAGTAGGTTAGTGTATGGTTTCTTTGAAAATTCATTTTGCATGGTATTGAAATAATGGTATATAGATTTTTTAGTTGTTTGTAATTGCATTTCTTTTTTGCTCTTCATATAATAGCATACAGTTTGTATGTATATGTTTCACTTCTTTCGTATAGACAATATGCATGGTCAAATTAGAAGTTCAATTGCATGTGTCATTTTGTTCTATTCTCAATTTCCAGTAGCTTAGTTGATTTATATATATATATTTGTTCACTGTTTTTCGATTGATTTTTCAGACAGTGCAGTGGCAGATTTTATTTGCATCACTGTTCCCTTGTATTTAATCCAGTAGTTTCTTGCATGTTTTGTTCTGTTTTTGTGTAAAATTCCAGTAAGTAAATCTTACTGCCCCTGCTGTAATTTTTCCAGCAATTTCAGTATGCAAACTGCCCTGTTCATTATGTAATTCCAGTATGCAATTTCCTCTGTTTTTATAAAAATTCCAGTAGCTAACATATGTACAACTCTGTAATTGCTCTGTTTTGTATAATTTCAAGAACTGAAATTTTGATTTACCCTGCAGTTTCCCCTGTTTTTGCACCACCCGAGAGCATGCATACTTTCCTTTTCAATTTTATTTCTTCAAATTGTCGTCTAGATTCCATTTAAATTCCATTTCTTTTCTATTTCTTTTCCTTTGCTATTCAATTTTGCGTGCTTATCAAATCCTTTTATTTCTCCCTCCATTTTCATTCTTTCAAAACTTCTTTCTATCTTATACATTTCATTTCATTCTTCTTTATCATTCTTTCATTCTTTTTCTTCTTTCTTTCATTCAATTAATTTAATTCATTTTCTTTTCCTTATTTTTGATTAGATTAGCATTATTTAATAATCTTATATTTTATTTCCTTTTGTCCTTACTAATCTTTTTTTTTCTTGTTTTGTAGGTAATGTGATTTCTTTCTCTTGTTTTTCTCTGTTCTTTTAATTTTTTTTTACTAGATCGTTTGTAGTAGGACATTTTTAATCTTGTAATTTCTTTCTTTCTTTGTTTTGTTGTATTCTATCATTCTTGATTGTTTGTTGAAGGTAAAACAGGAATCAATAGGCTTCACTATAAAACCTGGAAATGCAAGTGGGATAATTGTCCGGGCAATTTTCGGAACGAGCAAAAATGATTACACCCCTAACAACACCGAACAAAATTCCATCTAATAAATCGACAGATGATGTTGTTAGGGAGGATAAAGCGAGCCCTTTAAAAGTCATTGAAGAAGGAAGAAGCTCCTAAGAAAGGAACAAAATAAGTTCCAAGCATGCTTGCTTGGGAACAAAGATTTGTCTTTCTTCCCTTTCCTTTTACCGCTTTTATTGAGTCATACTTGGTTTTTAGCTTTCAATTATTGTCTATATCGCTTTCTTAATTCTCGGATGTTCCAATATAGGTTTTATTATCCCGTTTGTTATATTAGTCCCAGAGGTTCTGGGTAGGGTTTATTTGCTTTATGTAATTGCTTTTTAGTTTTTTTTTTTTTTTTTTTTTTTTTTTCTCGGGATGTACTATTTGATTTATTTGGATTTATATGATTATCTTTTGTGTTCATAGTTTACCTTCCCGTTTTGAATAAAATTTTCTTGTTTTTATTTTTCTAGTTTTTCGCACTTATTCCCATTTTGTATTTATAGTTTTCTCTCACTTATTTATTTTTCAAGTAAGTTGTGGGTATTAACTTTTTACACCGAGGACAAGTGTAATATTCAAGTTGTGGGGTAGGTTTGTGCTCGTTTTATCTCAATTTGCAAATATTTTTCAAAAAATTGTTAAAATTTTTGAACTTTTCAAAATGATTAGTTTACTTGAAAAGATTATTTTGTGAACCTTTTGTGGGAATTTGATTTGCTTAGCCGATGATATAAACTATTTGTTGAATGTTAAAAGTCTAGAGATTTGATTTGTTTCATCTTGTTGATACTTGATACGAGCATGACTATAGGAAATTCCTGAAATTCTTTTGACATAGCTATTCTTGGTTGGTTGTTCCGATTAGTAAACTACTTTTGGACAATTTATTTGAATAGTATTAAGTCTTTTGGGAATGGAAATGACTTGCGTTTTCACTTGAAAAATTCTTTGAGAGACTTGCTACATTTTTATTATTTTCGTTGAATAAGTTGAATAAAAGGTTGTTTTGCATGTATCCTTTACTACTTGAGCACCACTCCTTATGGGAATTGAATGCCTGGTGCCCTAAGGTCCTCGGGATCCGGGAGTCATCGGAGTGGAACTTGTTACAAGGGTAGTTAAAGTTGGATTGTTAAGCAAATGTTAAAAACCTTGAAAAAAAAATGGAATAAAAATTTTCTTTTGAATAAGTGGCTTGATTCTTGAGATATTGATTGTGATTGTGTCTTGTTGTTGAAATTTTCGATCGACCGAACCACTATTTGAGTAGTTTACTTTGAAAGAAAATTTGCTATTTAGATCATCAATTGAGAAAGAGCACACACTTCACGCAGGATGCTTTTATGATCATTTTTCGTATTTAAGTTGAAAATAACTTGTTCAAAATTGATTTCTTGATTTAAACATGAAAACACTTGATGAGGCATAAAAATGAATCATTCCTTAAACATTTTGTTTATGAGATCTTTGAAAAGTAAACTAGTTGATTTTGAAATCTTTGAGAAATTTCACATTTAAATCAAGTTCAAATTGCTATTTGATCTATTTGATGGTTTAGTATGTTTCTTTCTAACCTCTTCCATTCGATTTGCTTGAGGACAAGCATGGTTTAAGTTGTGGGTATTTGATAACATCAAATATGATCATGTTTTGGGATATAAATTGTGCATGATTTGGGAGTTTTATTGTATTAAATTGAGATAAATTGAGTGATTAAGGGTTTAATTGTATATTTTACATTCCGGGAGTAACTTCGGGGGCAAATTGACTTAAAAAGATAAATTCAGAGGCAAAAGTGCAACATTCGAAATATGCTATTCCCTTCATAGCTGGACTACGCCCGTATGAGCTATACGCCCGGTTGCCCTTTCATGCATCACGCCGTATAAAAATAACTACGCTCTATGGTCGTTGCACTCTGGATTCTACGTCCGTAGGGACATAAATACATCAATACGCGATAGAAGAAAGAAAGGGCAACGCCCGTAGTCATGCGGAATCACTTGTTTTCTTTGTTAAATGACTATTTTACTGTTTTCGGTTACCTATAAATATTAGGATTTTTAGCATTAGTCAAATTGGCTTGATTATCACATTGTTTTCTATATTGAATATCATATTGGGTTTTCTTGAATTTCATATATTTTGGTATAGAATTTAGGGAATTTTCTATTACTTTGTTGATCTACTTTCAATTAGAGAATTCCCTAGATTGTTTTAGTGATAATTGTTTCTAGTTAGGTTGTGTAATCTCTCCTCGGTCTATAAGGTAGAGTTGTGCAATCTAATCAAGAGGTGTTTGGATCTACTTCAATCATTCAAGCTTCAAAGTGCAAGAAGAGGATTCAAGAGAGGAGTTCAAGTGTAGAGATCTTCCTAGTATCAATTGACAACTGGTTTTGGAATTATTTTCTTACCTTCTTCTATTACTTTTGATGATATTTCTTGTAATCTAGTTTACCAACCCAATAGGAACTCTCTTCTTCTACATTTCTTTAGGGTAGAAGTGGTTGGTTTCATGTTACATTTTCACTTTGAGATTGATCTATTGTGAGTTGATTGTTATGATTTTATTAGCTTGAATTGCAATTTCAATTATGGCTTTGATTTGACTTTCTATCTTGAGTTGAGCTCTAATTCGATTTTGTGGTTTGGGTTAACACTAATTATTAAGACGGACCTTGGATATACGATTAGTGCTAGATTAGTTTAGTTATTTTCCTATTGGTGTACGGACCTTGGATGATTAGTAGTGATCTAATCTTACTAATATATTCGAGTTGTTCTTCACGTATGAATTTCTTTCAACGACACGTATTGAGGAAATTCATCCTTAGACTTGGATTTGGTGAAATTGTGATAGTTGATTCATGATACTTGATTTCATTGTGAAGTGTATCCTCCACTCTCTCTAATGTCTTTAGTGAGTTCTTCAAATATTCAATATTATCTCATCCATATTCTTTACTTTGCTTTCTTTTAATTTGCTTTCTAGGAAATTAGAATTCAATCCTATCATTCTTGATAAAGGTTGAATTACTTGATGATTGATTCATACTTCCAAATCATATTCATAATTGATTAAATTATATTTTCCACACTAAAATTAATAGACGTCTTTGGGGAAAATGATTTTATAAATATTAAAATCTAAATACTACCTTTATTTACTAAACTATTTCGATAGGTTCTCTCGCCTAGTCAGAGTTTACTTTCTTAGTGACAATTCTATTTTAATCTTGAGAATTCCTATTATTTTTAGTACTATTTTATTCTATTATTAATACTATTTTTATATATAAATATAGCTCATCACCCAAGGACGTTGATAACAGTATATAAGCAATTATTAAATATGACAAGAATTTATTACCAAAAGTAACCCTAGGATAAGAATCAATCTATGAGATTGTTGCTAGAACATAAATAGAATTGAAACATATAAGGTTTAAGATTCTTATTTGGTTCGATGATTCAATTAGGATGACCTATATTCAAGATATAGCTTTAAGTAGATCTAAGACAATTATGATTAATATTAACTTTACTACCGCACTGGAGTTATCTAATGTAACGGAGTGAATTATATAATAGATCAACTATGTTATGATTTGTTATATGAAATCAATCTTAGGTATCTTATATTTCCTTGTCTATATTTTTGAAGTATCTTTGATCTTCTTGATAGATCTTGGATATTTGATTGATTGATTTTAATTTCAATAGATTAGTTGTTTCTTATTTTTAGTTTATAGTAGCTTAACTATGATTCTATGATTTTTCTTGCTCTTATTTCTAGTAGCTTCTTTATGTTACTTTTTAATTTTGTTGGTTTCCTTTCATTTTAATTTATGCAATCTTAGAATTTTTCTTACTTAGTGGTGTGTGTTTCGAGTGGAGTAAATGATATGTCGATTTATATCATTTTTAAGGGGTAATTATATTTAAATATGCTTAATTTAAAGTCTAATTAGGGGAATCAGTGGGACTAAAAGTGCAATTTTGAAAAAAATGTTCTAACACGGCAGTCTCCCTACTCTCGTGTTCTGCTGGCCTTATTGAGCCGGGCACGGAGTATTGCCCCGCCCGTGTTGTCAAGGCGTGCCAGTTCATCGCGAGTACGGGGCGCAGTGCTCCTGCCCGTGGTTGGGCCGGCCGCGCTGAGGGCGCTCTTGGCCCCACATCGAATTTTCACCGTTTTCAACTCCTCTTTCTACTCTTTATAAATAGAGGAAGGTAAGTCTTGCCTTTGGAACACACCACCAACCCACTAGAGCAGAGTGTGAAGAGAATTCGAGGGATTTCTAATCCCGTGGATCCTCCGAAATTACCCTCGTAGTTAAATATTTTCTAGTTATTATATTTTTCTTCTTAGCTTGGTGTCTGAGCCTTGACCATATGTAGTGAGCTCTTGGGCAAATAGTTGAGAGGTGTGATTCTGTGAAGATTTCTTTATGGTGACAAGGAGTGGAGGAAGCGTTGGGGTAAATGGTTCGAGGTGAAGAATGGGAGGTCAAGTCCCTACGGCATGGCGAAGCAGAGACAACCATAATGCAATAACTTTTCTCTTCCCTCTCCTCAAGTCTATTATTTTTCGCTCTTTATTTACTATAACTCTGCCTCATGGGATTCTTTTATTATTAATGATACAATTAGAGCTTGTATTAATTTCCCGGGAAGGATAACGCTTATCCTTATCAGTGAGAGTATTATCGCTTTTATGCTTTCAACTTGGTTTCTTATTGATAACTCGCCGATTTTTATATCGTGTTTTTATACATTAATCGGTGTGTTCAATTGGAAAGTTAATTATGGAGTACACTGGAATTAATTGAAATGAGAATTACCCAAATTTCTCTCTGCTGGGGAGCTTCTAAAGTTTCAAGGACCAAAAATTGAAGATAAGGAAGAAATCGTGTGACTAAATTGCAATTTTTTTCTCAACATGGGCGTGTTGAATTCATAATGACGTTTTTCAATGTCCCACATGGAAATTTTACTCTTTTTCACCTCTTATTTCACTTTTATATATATAGATGCACTCTTGCTTGTTGAAGTGACACTAGACCACTCAGAACAGAGCATTTTCCAGTTCTAAACCAACAGAATTTCGTGATCAGCCTCTGGGCCGAGGGAATTCGCTTTGATTATTTTTCTTTCTCGAGAGTGTAGGATTGGAACCTCGATCGTATAAAGGGAATATTCCCATAGTTTAGTTGGAGAGGAAGTGATCTCCGAAGATCTCGTAGGAGCAAGATAAGGATCCTGAGTGATAAGTCTCTTGGCAAGCAGAGGCTCCAGAGGAGTAAGCGAGCCTCAGTGGGGAAGCAATGAGAGCAACACGGCAACTTTTTCTTTCCCTTTTCTTGTCCTTCTTTTGTATTTCTTTTCCCTTTATATGTTATGATTTTGTGTCCATGGATTCTCTCTTATTTAGATCGATTGATTAATGATTTATACACTTCCGGAACGATATGTTTAATATGCATTATGAATTGCTTATTGTTTCACGCTTTCGATTTGATTCTCTTATTGAGTTTATGCTATGATTCTTAGGTTGATGCATGATACTACAATAGTTAATTAAATTGACGATTTGTTAATGAATCCCCCGACCGTAGGAGATTTAAATAAGAGTCAGGATTAGGACTAATAACTACAAACACCATCGAAAGTGTAGGCCCCTAATAATCTTGGGTTTGGAATTAATGCAAATCTTAAGGTTATGTTATTAAATTGACACCTTAATAACTAATCTAAAAGGTTTAGGATTACTTACAGCGACCGTATTGAGGTGCTCATTCTGAACCTGAGGTATGGTAGTAAGATAATTGAATTCATAATTGCCTTAGATCCATTTGCAAATTACACCTTCAACATTGTTCACCTTAATTAATCATACGTGCTTCATTAGAGATCTTAGTCAATTATTTTGCTCTTGTTTTATATATTCTTTAAACAAACATATCCAATCAACGACACATAGGACTAATTCCCCGAACTTCCAAAGCTCGTCATGCAATTAAGAAACTAACCACTCGCTACCAACGCCTCGTGGGATACGCAGCATTTATAAATTTAAAATCTTAGTACTCCTGAAACATTACCTAAATGCGATAGGTACTCTACCTTAGTTGTGTTTGATTATGTGACACTATTTTGTGAGATTATTTCATTTATATGATACTATATTTTTACTCACCAAAACATATGCCAAATTGCATTTTTGCGCCGTTGCTTAGACGCTAAATTCATAAATATTTCTTTTTAAATTCTCATGTTGTAAAATTTAGAAAATTTTATGATTTGCAATGTAGTATTTATCAATTGTAAGACTAATGAGTGGAATTAGATCCCATTTCCCTTTCTTGGTATAGGATTTGTAAAATGCAATAATTAAGGTGATCCAAATTTAGAAAATTCATTCTAAAATCATACTACTAAATTTTCTAGAAATTATCTAGAATATTTAGTAAAAAAAAACCAAAAAATTTTTAATCTCTCTATCTTCGAACTTCTAACTATATTTCAGATCTTATCTATCTTTGTATTCTTTGTTTGTATTTGTATTTAATTCGAGCCTCTCGGGTCAACTCAGCAACAGCACAATCCCGAAATCTTAACCGGGCAGAGCTAGAGTGTGCATAGGAGCAAAACTAATTTCAATGTGAATGGTACCAACCACCAATACCAATGGAAACTACATCCACCGCAGAAGAGCACCATGTGCAAGATATAAGGTCGCTCTCGAAGGAGATAGGAAATACTTGAAACCAGCGCTCGTGCAATTGGTAATCACAAGGTCACAATTCGAGTGGGATTAATAGTCCGAGGGACCCAATTTGGAGCATTTTATCCGAGTTCACAGACTCAAAGAAGCGCTTGTAAAGGGGACAGTCCTATCGAAAGCTGGTGATGCCTTCACCTTATCTCACTTCATGGGGATAGAGCAGAAAGAATCACATGGTTACTCCCTGAGTCCTTATCGTTCAACCATAAAGCATGTGGATCAATCGAGCAAAGCATTCTTAATCCAGTACTACCCATACCCGCTTAGAATCTTGGAGTGAGGAAAAAAGTAATATTTCAAGTTTCTCTGCAAAAGGTAGGATGAAACCGTTGCCGACGTCAAAGAACAATAGTTATGCAGAGCGCTCAACATTGTAGATTTTTGTGGAACTACTCAGATACAACAGCTTCTACGAGGAAATGAATTCCAGCGAGGAAAGCAAATACCGGACGGGTCAACTCCTCAAGGAGGTTTTAATGGAATTAATGAGACAGATGTAACTAATGAATTGGAAAGTGATTAGGAGAAAACAAATAAAATTGGAGGATGTCAGAAGTGGAAGGCGTAAACTCAAACAATTTAGCTACTGAATGGCAACTCCTTGGACGAAAGCAAATCAAAGTATAAAGGCTCCAATTAATAATCAACTGATTGCTCTTCAAGGAAGAAACGCCTGAACGGGTGATGCCATCAAAAGTCTCGTTGTTTTGTCACATAATCGCGATTGCGCGATTGTTGCAACGGAATCTTCGACTATCTTAAGAAACGGAGTACGCGGGATGCTCATTGCATACCCAAGGGAATTTATAACCCCAATCGAGGAATCATCTCAGATTTAGTTGGAATAATAATGATGACAAGTGAATTATTCAAGGAATTATCGTAACGCCTTTCCCGCATCACAACAATCGAGCATTACCACATGCTAGAAATTTCAATCAACTCAAAGACTCTATGCAAGAAATGAGGGAGATGATGAAAGGAATAGGTATGGAACCTAAAGCAAGGAAATGATTGAATCGTAAAAGATGCAGAGAGTAATGAAATGTGAATGAGAGAAGCAGAGGAGAGCAGATGAGACAGACAGATGAGTGCTCAAGAGGTGACCGAGACCTTGCCGTGAACACACGCGCCTCTCTACAAAAACTCCCCGAAAGTTAAACAAACTGGGCAATGTGGATGCAAATCATATTTCTTCAAAGAAGAGCTCATGGTGCATTACCAAGCAATACTGAACAACTCCATTAAGAGAATAAGCAAGAATTTAACTCTAGATCTTGGGTAAAATTTAGACTTCTCCTATTCAAAAAATTAGCTAACTCCTAATACTATTTCTGCAGCAGAAGGAAGGAGAGAGTTCCAAGGACTCAAGCACGACGGAAGTCTAAAGAGAGAAAATTAGATGAGGAAACAAAAGATACCCACACAAGAGTATCGATCAAGGCCCCATATCCTTCGAGATTGAGCACAAAAGAGAACGAAAGACTTGAGAAATTTTCTATAAATTTTTAGTCAAATTCATGTATTTACTATTCGCTTGACATTTGTAATCTTCAAATGCCCATATGGTAAGTTTTTTAAAAGAAATTGTTAGTAAGCGAAAGCTGAGACACGGATAAAAAGTTGTTTTAAATTAATCAACTTCGCTATTCTTTAAACAAGTTGCTTCTAAAACAAAAAGATCCTCAGCTCTTTATTTTACCACGCACAATGGGAAATATTACTAACATAAATGCTTTTAGTCGATTTAGGAGCTATAGTCTTAATTTAGCCATCTAGTCTATTTGATAAACTAGGATCGCATAATCAAGGAAACGAGTTAACGTAGTAATAACTTGTCGACAGATCACCAAAATCCCTGGGGAGTTATAGAGGACATACTTGTTAAAGTAGATAAATTTGTCTTCCCCCTCGCTGATTTTGTTGTACGGATATTATCGTGAAAGTAGTATACCATTAATTCGTAGACCTTTCTAGCTACCCCTAAGGCATTGATAGACGTAAAGTGGGTGGTTGTTACGTCAAGGGTAAACAATGAAGATATTACTTTCAATTTGAAATCTACTCAGGAACACCCCGTACATTTAGATGATATCTGCTTTTTCTCATGATATTATTGGATCATTATGGAGAATAGCATGCTTAAATCTAGTTGTCAATGATCCTCCTTTAGTTGCTCTATGTGAAGAAGAAGTTGAAGAGGATTCCTGGAAATCCTATCACTCAAGATAATGAGAAATCCCAAAATTTAACCAGCTTTCTAAAATAGGTGATTCCAGCTGAAACATGAGAAGACATCTTTGAGGATCCTCCTGGATTCGAACTCAATGCTTTACCAAATCACATATGTTACAGCTTCCCAGATGAAGATAAGAAACTTCCTATCATTCTTTCAAACTTTAATCGACTAAGAACAAAGGAAGTCGACTTCAACGCACCCAAGAAGTATAAGAGAGCATTCGCGGTATAAGATCACGCCGATATTCCGTATTAATCCAAGTTTTTGCTCTCATAAAATTATGTTAGAATCGATTATAAGCCCTGCGTGCAACCCCCAGAGGAGATTAATCGTGAATACGCGGATGTAGTGAAAAAGGAAGTGATTAAATTTGTTACAGTTGACTTATCTACCCTATATCCGAGAGCGAGCTGGCTAGACCTCGCATAAAATAGTACCAAAAAGGGAGGGAATTATGCTTGTGGGAAAATGAGCATAATGAAGCAATTCCTACTAGAATCAGAATCGTCACAAAGTTTATATCGATTATAGAAAATTAAACACCGCAACTCGAAAACACCACCCCCTCCCTTCTCTCACCAAAATGTTAGGAAAGTGTTCTGACATATGTTTTATCATGACTTGTTTTCAGTTTACTTCAAATTCTATCATCGACGACATAGATAAAACCATTTTTACATGTTCCTTCGGGAACATTCTCGTATATAGAAGAACGCTTCGATTGTGACGCACCTCGCTACATTTCTGTGACGCATGACTACTATTTTTGAAGACATGCTAGGTGATTCATGAATATTTATGGATGATTTTTCCGTGTTTTAGTGATTTTTTTGATGACTTTGGCCGCTAAAATTTTAGAATGCATGCTTCGAAAGATGTATAAAATCTAATCTAGTGCTTAATTTGGAGAAATGTTACTCTTATGGTAAAAGAAGGAATTGCAATTGGTCACAAAATTTCCTGTTTAGTATGGACAGCAGATAAAGCTAAAATTGAGAGTTATTTCTAAGTTACCCCTTAATTCCTTGTAAGTTGTCAAGTTTCTAGGTCACTGGGTTTTTATAGAACATTCATAAAAGACTTTCTCCATCACTAGACCTATGAATAATCTTCTAGGGAAAGATGTTCATTTTATTTTTGATGAGAAATGCATGGAAAGCTTTTTCTAAATAAACTAAAGAAATTGTTAAACACCCTTATTATAACATCACCGATCGAACTCACTCAATTGAGTGTGACGGTAGTGATTTATGCAAGATGCTGTTTTAGGACAAAGGCATGATAAGAAGTTTCCATGTGATATACTATGCTAGTAAAACTTTGATCTGACGCTTCAAGAGAATTACATTACTACAAAAAAGAATTGAATGTTGTGTACTGTTTGACAAGTTTAGATCATATCTGTTTTGCTTATTTCCAATCAATATTATTTCGATCATTCGCACTCAAATATTTGTTTAACAACCATACCAAACCCTAGGTCGATTAGACGGGTTTTCTTTTCTTTACAAAGAGTTTGACATCGAGATAAGGATACTAAGTGGCGCCAACCCAGTTGGTGATCATTCGTTTATGTTAGAGAATCCCGAGTTAGAATCTATTGACGAGTCTTGATATCCGATAAATTCCCCGACTGAGAGTCTATATTTTCTACAAATGTTGAATTATGTTGATAGTTCTCTTCCGTGGTTTGGTCGATATTGCCAACTATCTTGCCGGCTAAAGAAATTCTAATGATATTACTTATCAAAGAAAAGAAGAAACTCTTTGATTTGAAATATTACTATTTGGAAGATCCTTTCGTGTTTCGTATTTTGCAGATCGGATTATTAGAAGATGTGTATCCGGAGAAGAATGCACGAAAATCATAGATCATTGTCACAAGGGACCTACCGAGGCCATTTAGCCGCTAATAACACCGCAAGGAAGGTGTTAGAAGTCGGATTCTATCGCCCACATCTTCAAGGACGTTGTATCCCACATGCTGGCTTAGGATTTATGTCAAAGAGCGGGTAACATTTCTTCTAAGGATGGCATGCCCCAAAGAGGAATTCAAAGTGTTGAAATTTTTTATATTCGGGGTATAGATTTTATGGACCATTTCCTCTTCATACGGCAATAAATACATTTTAATAGTTGTTGAATATTTTCAAAATGGCCCAAGCTCAAGTATTACCTACTACTAACGATGCTAAAGTTGTGTGCGGATTTCTTAGGAAATTATTTTACTAGATTCGGCAGTCCTAGAGCTTTGATAAGCGACAGAGGAACTCACTTTTGCAACCCCCAATTGAGAAGGTACTGGAAAAGATATGGAGTTCATCACAAGCTTTCCACCGCCTATCATCCACAAACGAATGGACAAGCTGAGGTAACCAATGTGAGGTATCAAAAGGATTTTAGAGAAAACCGTAGGTTTACATAGAAAAGATGGGTCTACAAAGCTTGACGACACATTATGGGCATTTAGAATAGCATTTAGAACATCTACAGATTCTCACCGTATCGATGATCCATGGAAAACATGTCACTTACCCGTTGACATAGAACATAAGGCATACTGGGCATTGAAAAAGTGCAATCTAGATGATGAGCCAATTGGAAAAGATAGAACGCTACAAATGAATGAACTTGATGAACGGAGATATAACGCTTATGAGAATTCTTGAATTTCAAAATGAAAAGTAAAATTTTGGATGATAAGAAGCTTAGCTTTTCAAAAGTTTTAGCTCGTGACAAAGTGCCATTATTTAACTTTCGCTTGAGAATGTTTCCTGAAAATCATGGAGCTAGTTATCGGGTCGTCCCTCATTATCAAAGCAGTTTCACCGCATTGAGCTTGCTAAGTAATGAATACGCGATGGCACAACTTTCAAAGTGAATGGTCAAAGATTGAAATTCTACGTAGTGAATCAATGGAAAAGGGGGATACATAAACTTTATTAGATTGATAGTAATCGTCTAAATTAAACGACAAAAACGGTAAGCGCCTCCGTGGAGGCAACCCCCGTGCTCGTTTTTTCCTCTTTTTGTTTTATTTATTTTTGCCGTTTCTGTTCTCTTTTTCGGTTTGCTTCTCGTTTGTCCATTTTGTTTCTTGTTTTTCTATTTTTAGGACACTTTGTTCATGATGTTTTAATTAAGTGTGGGTTTTCATCTCCACTGCCTCAACACTGAGGTGTGGACAATGTTCATTTTGCGCTGGGTAGGGGTAAATTTCTCGGCTAAATTTAGCTAGAATTTTTGAATTTTCTAAATTTTATGGTAATTTTAAACTTTTTGGGATATCCTGATAAACTTTTGAAGCATGATTTACTCCGCCTATGATATAAACAATTTGTTCGATTGTAAGAATCTTGAGGATCGGTATGATTTATTCATAGAAACTTGATGCTAGTCTAGTCAGAGGTAGGAAACCGTTATCTTGAGCACATCTATTTTGGCAAAAATTGTTTGATTGATGGATTACTTTTACTTTTTAGTCAATAGTGGTATGACCATCCTGACGTTGTGATAGCCGCATGGTAACTTGATGTGGGTTTGAGAAGCATGCCACTAGTTTATTTTTTGTTGTTGTGTTGGAGGCGTAACGACGTTTTTCACTGCCCCACACGGAAATTTTACCTCTTTTCACCTCTATTTCACTCCTATATATAGATGCACTCCGCTTGTTGAAACACACCGTAATCACCTCGCACAGAGCATTTCTAGTTCCTAAACCAATAGGAATTTCGGGGTGATAAGCTCTAGTCGAGATTCGCCATTATTTTTCTTCTCTGAGCGAGGTCGAACCTCGACCGTAAGGGGAATATCTCTATAGTTTAGTTGAGAGGAAGTGATCTCTCAAGATCTATAGAGCAAGATAAGGATCCGAGTACAAGTCTCTCGCGAGGTCCTGGGAGGAGTAAGCCACTCGGGAAGCAAGGAGAGCAACACGACAACTTTCTCTTTCTCTCTTTTCGCTCTTGTATTTCTCTTCCTTTATATGTTATGATTTCGTGTCCTAAGATTCTCTTTATTTAGATCGATTGATTAATGATTTATATATTCCGAAGGATATGTTTTTAATATACATTATGAATCGCTTATCGCTTTACGCTGAATTTGATTCTATCGAGTTTATGCCATGAAACTTAGCGATGCAAGATACTACAATAGTTAATTAAATCGACGATTTGTTAATGAATCCACTCGCAGGAGATTTAATGAGCGCCGACTAGGACTAATAACTTACAATCACCATCCGAGGTTAGGCATCCTAATATTCTGGTTTGGAATTAATGCAAATCTTAAGGTTATGTTATTAAATCGACGCCTTAATAACTAATCTAAAAATGTTTAGGATTACTTACAACGACCAATATTGAGGTAATCATTCTAGACAACCTCGTATGGTAGTAAGATAATTCAATTCATAATTGCCTTAGATCCATTTGCAAATTACACCTTCAACATTGTTCACCTTAATTAATCATACGTATTTCATTAGAGATCTTAGTCAATTATTTTCCATTCTTGTTTTAAATATTCTTTACAAACAACATATCCCAATTGAATGGACACATAGGACTAATTTCTCGAACCTTAAAGTTTGGCAATTGGTAGAAACTAACTACTGCTACCAACGCTCTCTGGGATACGATATTTATAAATTTAAAATCG
>JAHSUH010000082.1:0-28334 GCA_025388415.1 Cynanchum wilfordii
TAGTTATAGAAGAAAAAGACAAAAACAATTCTGTGCGCACCTAGCAATGCTAACACGTAATTTGCTCCAAAAAGAGAGAAAAAGCTAGATACATCGGTGAGAAGTCAAAGTCTAAACTAATAAAAAAATCGAGTTCAACATTTTCAGCACGTGAAAAGATAAGGTAAAACAGAAAGTGGGGCCGTGATGCGCACACACGCCATGCTAAAATCGAAAGACGCCACCTATTGCACATAGAAGTTAGTACAGTTGATGGTGCATACGCCCACACATGTAACAAACAAGAGAAACAATTTCCATAAGTTAAGAATGCACATAAATTTTGATAAAACTATAATACACCTGAGAAAAAAAAGAATTACTCTAAATAAATGAAACACTCCAGCGTGCGATGTAGGGGCTCGAACTCCGGCAGTGAAATGCCGGTCATGGTTGGACCGTGGCACTAGCAACACAGGAGCCTGCGACCGTCGGCTGCAACAGAGCTGGTGCGTGCCGCGTCCTATGGTCCGCTGGGGTGCCGAAGAGAAGGGGCAACATCTACTGCCCCCACCATTTCATGTACTACACGCACACTTTCAGCTAAAGCCTCAGGGGCAAGCGGCTGTCAGGCAGAGGTGCAACGGTGCATACATTCCCTGCACGCACGCTGGCGCACCGGTGCACACGAGCAGGAAGCCAAATGATGGCGCTGTACTGGCTACCTTCTCATCTTCTCTTGGAGACTCGGGGGCATCTGGATGTGAATGCTGACGACGCTGTCACTGGCTACGCGGCGAACCCTCGAAGAAACCCCTTGGGCATTGTCGGAGTCGCATCGAGAGGGCTCGTCGGTGATGAGTAGCTGCCTCGGAAACCACACCATCACCATCACTGTGTGTCCACGTCATACGCTGAAGATGCTGTCGTGACCGTAGGCGGCCCTGCGGGTTCAGTGGGTTCAACTTGGCGCCATCAGCGGTCAAAGCAGGAAAGCACCGCCGCTGAACGATTGTGGAAGCGACGATGCCACTGCTCGACACGTCCGTGTCGCTGCGTCCGGCGCTGTGCGGCTGCGCACTGGCACCGACGTCGACGTCAACGTCAACGTTGCCGTTGGCCGGGCGCTGCCGCATCTGCGCCACCAACGACATCTTGATAGCTAAGCGATTGATCATGCCTTGGCAGTGGTCCCCGTCAGTTATGCGGGAGCTGTGCTGTGGGATGGCAATATTCCACTTTTGCAGCAGCGGCCGCAGCCCTTCACACGCTGGGCCACTGAAAATGGACTGAAGCAGCTCGTGAGTACAGCGGCCATAGTGGCGGCGGGGCCCATGATCGTGCCCGCTGATGACAACAGCGCGCTTGCGTCGTTCGACGTCGTGTCGCCCCCGTCGCCGACGGGCAAATGTACTTCGAGCTCCGTCCGCAGCCCCGCGTACCGCCGCCCGGGGACGCTGTTTAGCTGATATACCTCAACCGAGTACGGCACCCCGCGCAGCCGCTGCGGACCCAGGCTCTCCACTGCAAGGATGCGCGCTCGCTATGCGACAACGACCACCACGTCCACTCCGTCAGCAGTATCTGGCCACCATTCCCGATCGCCTCCGCACGCGCCGCCATGTTCGACGCCTCGCCGTAGTAGTCGATCCCTCCCGTCACTCGGTCGTGGCGGATGTCACACAGCCCAGTGTGGATCCCGATCCGCACACGCAAGCCGTTCCACAGCGCACGGTACTCATCGCTGGTCAGCATCGCCGTCGGCGGCTTGTACTCAACGTTCTCGTCGCGGTGCCGCATCTCAAACTCACGGTAAGCACCGTCCAGCTCACCCGTACCCCACTTGTTCCTCAGCATCAGCCTCTGTATTTCACACGCAACCTGTACGGCGGCGTACACCTCCCCTGCACGCAATCATAAACGAGTCCCCCCACCGTCTTCACCTCGTAGCACTTGTGCCTCGCGACCGCCCCACGAATCAGCTCGTGGTGCATCGCAACGACCCCTGGCATCAGCTCCGGCAGCGTCGCCCACAGCGCCGTGCTGCTCTCAATGTCCGTGAAGATGAGCGTCACGGGCTGGCGTATGTCCTCCGGCGCATTGCGGTTGTCGCGACCCTTCGCACACAAGAACCACAGCAAGCACAAAACCAGAATGAATGCTACACTGCAGCCCAGCGCAATGCCCACAATTGCGTTGGTAGACAAACCGCCATTGTGGGACGGCAGATAATAGGATATGTCAGGAGTGGTGGGTGGGTAGTCATTCGGCACAGACACATTAAGCACACGCCTCATCGACAACACATAGATGTTGCGCGCACCGTAGTTATTTGTGACAGTGCAGTTGATGATAGTGCCTGATGACGTGAAGGTACACTCTCTCTTGTACGGCCCGAGTTGCAAGTCTCCGCTAACCGCAAGCATTTCCTCCGTGTAAAGCCTGTCCAGTAGCTTAGCGTCATCATTAGTTAAATTCATCAATTGAATTAATAGACTGCACACAATAAAGGATTCGAAACCAAGAGGAGTGTGGTACTTTTTGGTTGTGATGACCCTGTGGAACTGAGCCAGCACCTTGGAAGCTCTCTCCGCCTCAGCAGAGTAGTCCGTCCAGAGCGGCAGGTTCGTGGTCGTCAGCAGCCGGGCCTGCACAGTCGTGGCCACCTTCTCGAACGCATTCAGAATCCCATTGTAGTGCAGCGAGAAGTCCCGGTAGCTCAAAACCACACAGGCATTCGGATTCCCTTGGAGGACGTCCGCAAGACGCGGCACGTCGTCCTCGTCCAAGCCCACTAGCAGCGTGTACCCGCTCGCCGCAATGCCGGATGTAAGAGTATCGCCGTCGCTCACGCTGATCTTATGCGCTATCGCGTGGCCGAACACCGCAGCAGTCTTGGCCACAACGTCCAAAATCGCCTGCGACTCGGCGGGTGTGAGGCCACGCACCACCACCGTCAGCTTCATGGACGGCACCTTGTGTTGCACGCTATTGTCCGACAGATACGTCATCAGCACAAAAAACTGCTGCTCGAGCGTCGGCATAACCTCAACGATGTTATTCAGCGGATACGTGTTAAGCCGCGGCCGCTTGAAGAAGGGGTCTATCATCGCCATATCTGTGGGCATGTCTGTAGTCGTGGGGCCGGAGAAGATAGAGGCATGGTAATCGCTGGTGTAGTTCAGCACCCCCTCCGCAAGCCTCGGTGCTGACACGTCGATGTGTGTGATGCTAGGTGCAAATGGCAATTTTAAATGATTGAACGAATACTCTCGTAAGATTTTGGCCACATTCACAAACGTCTTAGCTGCCCTCAAAAGGTAATGCACTTCTTGCATGTACAGCGCCACTACAGCAACACAGTGTGCATTCTCATCGTCTGGGGGGTAGCAATCTGTAAAATGGAAACTGTAATCATAGCCATCCACGTGCTCCACAGTGTCGTTCGCAAAGTACTGTTTGAGGTAGACTGTGTGGCCGCCCTGGTTACACTCACATATCGCACCCTGGTCTGCAGCAAACTGAGTGCACGTACCCCCGTAGTCACCAATAACAAAGTCATCGTAAACAATGAAGCGATTCCGAGAGAAAAGATTCTCCTGAAGGCTCTTGGAGTCCACAACCCAGGTATCATAGGTTAAAGCCCTTGCCATGATGGTGCCTGCAATCCAGCCAGACAACATAAACTCAGCATCAGTGAATCGATGCGTGAACTCATCCGTGTTCCCCTCGCTGAAGTCCATGCTATAATTATCGGTTTTGTTATACAGCGTCATTTGCTCCCGAAATACCCGAACGTGTTGATACGCCGTATCCGTGGCCTGCATGTTGGTAGCACTCATGATCAACTGGCCGTCACGAGGTTGAATCTGACCTTCACTGACAAGCCTCGCGTAGACACTCGTGAGGATACTCTGTTGTACAAAAGTGCTCAGCAGAACGGCACCAGCCGTCTCCTTCACCTGCAGGCATTGCCTCACAAATTCATAGGTATGAGCTGTCCTTTCACCGAAGACGATAATGGCCTGTGGTCTCTGCTGCGCAAACTTCTCGAAAGCAATCTTGTTGAAGTCTGTACCGTACGGCTCTGCGTAAGTGATGATGTTAATCGCGTGGCCAGTGGTCTTGAGCATTCCGGACACCAAATTGGACTCAAGCTCACCGTAGTGTATACCGCTGAGGTACATGATGCCGACACGTCTCACTAGCAACACTTGTCCAATGTACTTGGAAAGCAATATTATCTCAGCACGGGGATCGGCTCGCATGAAGAAGGCGTTCGGATTCCATTCACGTAAGCTTATGGATGAGGAAAAAGGCGATAGGCACACAAGCGCATTGTCCTTGACGACATCGCTCGCAAGCACAGTAGCGGTGTCTTGGTTCGAGAATGGGCCGAGGATGGCAATTATGTCCTTATCATTATTAAGCTTTTCTCTAATCGTTGCCGGCAGATCCGTTAGCTCGGCTTTGGACACATTAATAAATTCAATTGGCCGACCGTCAGCACCCCTAAAGCTGATGTTGTTGAGAGCTGCGTTCACCCCAGCCCACACATCATCTGCCATATATTGCATCCATGCTTCGCTCGTGGTTAAGAGGTTGAGTATTTTGATAGGTTTTGCCTTGCTTCCACCTAGTTCCACGTCAACGGCCTCGCCGAATGGTGTCGTGCAGCACAGTAACATTATGAGGACACAGGTCAGAGCCACACCGAAGCCCGCACCGGTGAAGCTGGACGACGCCAAGCGACTGTGCTTCACGGGTGGCTCGAACATCGCAGATCGAACACTGTTGTATGTGGCGGAGTGTAGTGAAACAACGCTTAGTAGCTTAGGATACCTCAAGATAAAAAGGTTCAGGGGGAAGAAAGACAGGATTGCAAACGGTATTGAGGCACGGCCTACGGGCGCACCTAAAGTTACACGCGGAGCGCAACTTCTATGGTGGCGTAGTCCAAGGGCTCAGGATGCACATTCAAGCAAGCAAACGCAGGAAAGCACACCCCGTGCCGCAGCCGTGAATTACCCCGTAAAGGTTCGACAAAAACACGGGCAGTGCACAGACGCATGAAGCCGCTCCAACACGCTCCCTCCCCCTCCGCACCACAGCCACAGATCCTTCGCCCCCTCCTCTCGCCGCCTCCCACTCTACCAAGAAAAAGGCCCCCGCAACAGCTTCACTGGCATCCCCAGATCACATCCCAACCGCCAGAGCAGAAGCTCCTCCGAGCCGTCCTCGCTAGTCCTGTTAAGATACGCGCCGCCGCGGCCGCAACGCGCCAACAGTTCCTCCGTGCCGCTACACGGGCCCGCCCACGTGAAACCAGTTCCCACACCCCTCCCCTTGCTGCACAGCACTCCAGTGCGCTCTACGCAGCGTCGCCAGAGCCGCACGAACACAGGGACAAGACGTCGACAAACGGCCACCTTGGCCGGCCCTAGCACGCTCGCCCTAGCCCACGCTAAGGCCGCCACGCCACGCGCAGCTCCACGTCAGCACACAAGCCGCACACCGCTGCGCCGCCAGTACCGCGATCAGATGCCCACACCCACGCCACAGCTCACACAGCACCCGGCCACACCAGTGCACACAGCTTCGTCCACACACTTTCGCCTCCTAAGGGGGGCGTTCCTGACACACCACACGCGTCGGCAGACACCCAGTACCGTATCCCGCATCACCCCAACCCCTCCCCACAAAAGCCGCGTCCACCGCGTCGCTGCCGCGGGTAAGGTTCCCCACAGAGGCCACGCACTGCGCGCTAACACCACACCGCCCAACACACGAAAACACGTGAACGCAGCACATCACACAGAAACAGGCCAGGGTGGTCGTCCTCTCTGCGGATATCAGAAAAGAGCGGGCCATGCAGCCCACGCGCAACGACCCCCTCTCCGCGCCTCGCACACCGCAGAACGGAGCGCAACGCAACACAAGCCTAGGAGGCCGCGCCACCCAGCCGGCTTCGCGTCGTCACCGCCGCAGAGCAACCAATGTCGCCGCCAGGTGCCCTCCTCACCTCCCACACCCTGCGGCCCTATCGTCCACAGCGGAAACAGCCCGGCAGGGGGAAGGTAGCACTAAAGAAGCGTCCCGGCGCGGCAATACTAGGAATAGCGAGGCACAAAGCAGCCTCGCAACGCTCCCCACAGAGCGGCCCCGGCCCATCTCTGCCACCCCGGCGGCACCTCGGGCGACAGTGCATTTGCCGAGGAAACACGAAGCCATGCCCAAGTCAACTCGTTCGCCGCGTGGGTTCGGCACACCGCCTCGCTAAGATGCCCTGAGCGCTAAAAAAATAGCATACATGTAAACCTACGCCGGCACAGCGGGCGTGATTCGAAACAAAAAGAAGCGAAGAGACAGAGAACATCAAACGCGTCAGAACAGCTAATCACACGCTTACGCGCCACCCCCATCTCCCCCTCTCGCACAGGGGTCGCGCACACACAGCAGCAGCTACTTTAGCGTGGCCCCTGTGCTTCACCTCAACGTTCAGAGAATCTTAAATTAGTTATAGAAGAAAAAGACAAAAACAATTCTGTGCGCACCTAGCAATGCTAACACGTAATTTGCTCTCAAAAAAGAGAGAAAAGCTAGATACATCGGTGAGAAGTCAAAGTCTAAACTAATAAAAAAAATCGAGTTCAACATTTTCAGCACGTGAAAAGATAAGGTAAAACAGAAAGTGGGGCCGTGATGTGCACACACGCCATGCTAAAATCGAAAGACGCCACCTATTGCACATAGAAGTTAGTACGGTTGATGGTACATACGCCCACACATGTAACAAACAAGAGAAACAATTTCCATAAGTTAAGAATGCACATAAATTTTGATAAAACTATAATACACCTGAGAAAAAAAAGAATTACTCTAAATAAATGAAACACTCCAGCGTGCGATGTAGGGGCTCGAACTCCGGCAGTGAAATGCTGGTCATGGTTAGACCGTGGCACTAGCAACACAGGGAGCCTGCGACCGTCGGCTGCAACAGAGCTGGTGCGTGCCGCGTCCTATGGTCCGCTGGGGTGCCGAAGAGAGGGGGCAACATCCACTGCCCCCCCCACCATTTCATGTACTACACGCACACTTTCAGCTAAAGCCCTCAGGGGGGCAAGCGGCTGTCAGGCAGAGGTGCAACGGTGCATACATTCCCTGCACGCACGCTGGCGCACCGGTGCACACGAGCAGGAAGCCAAATGATGGCGCTGTACTGGCTACCTTCTCATCTTCTCTTGGAGACTCGGGGGCATCTGGATGTGAATGCTGACGACGCTGTCACTGGCTACGCGGCGAACCCTCGAAGAAACCCCTTGGGCATTGTCAGAGTCGCATCGAGAGGGCTCGTCGGTGATGGTAGCTGCCTCGGAAGCCACACCATCACCATCACTGTGTCCACATCACGCACGGGAGATGCTGTCGTGACCGTAGGCGGCCCTGCGGGTTCAGTGGGTTCAACTTGGCGCCATCAGCGGTCAAAGCAGGAAAGCACCGCCGCTGAACGATTGTGGAAGCGACGATGCCACTGCTCGACACGTCCGTGTCGCTGCGTCCGGCGCTGTGCGGCTGCGCACTGGCACCGACGTCGACGTCAACGTCAACGTTGCCGTTGGCCAGGCGCTGCCGCATCTGCGCCACCAACGACATCTTGATAGCTAAGCGATTGATCATGCCTTGGCAGTAGTCCCCGTCAGTTATGCGGGAGCTGCGCTGTGGGATGGCAATATTCCACTTTTGCAGCAGCGGCCGCAGCCCCTTCACGCGCTGGGCCACTGAAAATGGACTGAAGCAGCTCGTGAGTACAGCGGCCATAGCGGCGGCGGGGCCCGTGATCGTGCCCGCTGATGACAACAGCGCGCTTGCGTCGTTCGACGTCGTGTCGCCCCCGTCGCCGACGGGCAAATGTACGTCGAGCTCCGTCCGCAGCCCCGCGTACCGCCGCCCGGGGACGCTGTTTAGCTGATATACCTCAACCGAGTACGGCACCCCGCGCAGCCGCTGCGGACCCAGGCTCTCACACTGCAAGGATGCGCGCTCGCTATGCGACAACGACCACCACGTCCACTCCGTCAGCAGTATCTGGCCACCATTCCCGATCGCCTCCGCACGCGCCGCCATGTTCGACGCCTCGCCGTAGTAGTCGATCCCTCCCGTCACTCGGTCGTGGCGGATGTCACACAGCCCAGTGTGGATCCCGATCCGCACACGCAAGCCGTTCCACAGCGCACGGTACTCATCGCTGGTCAGCATCGCCGTCGGCGGCTTGTACTCAACGTTCTCGTCGCGGCGCCGAATCTCAAACTCACGGTAAGCACCGTCCAGCTCACCCGTACCCCACTTGTTCCTCAGCATCAGCCTCTGTATTTCACACGCAACCTGTACGGCGGCGTACACCTCCTTGCACGCAATCATAAACGAGTCCCCCACCGTCTTCACCTCGTAGCACTTGTGCCTCGCGACCGCCCCACGAATCAGCTCGTGGTGCATCGCAACGACCCCTGGCATCAGCTCCGGCAGCGTCGCCCACAGCGCCGTGCTGCTCTCAATGTCCGTGAAGATGAGCGTCACGGGCTGGCGTATGTCCTCCGGCGCATTGCGGTTGTCGCGACCCTTCGCACACAAGAACCACAGCAAGCACAAAACCAGAATGAATGCTACACTGCAGCCCAGCGCAATGCCCACAATTGCGTTGGTAGACAAACCGCCATTGTGGGACGGCAGATAATAGGATATGTCAGGAGTGGTGGGTGGGTAGTCATTCGGCACAGACACATTAAGCACACGCCTCATCGACAACACATAGATGTTGCGCGCACCGTAGTTATTTGTGACAGTGCAGTTGATGATAGTGCCTGATGACGTGAAGGTACACTCTCTCTTGTACGGCCCGAGTTGCAAGTCTCCGCTAACCGCAAGCGTTTCCTCCGTGTAAAGCCTGTCCAGTAGCTTAGTGTCATCATTAGTTAAGTTCATCAATTGAATTAATAGACTGCACACAATAAAGGATTCGAAACCAAGAGGGGTGTGGTACTTTTTGGTTGTGATGACCCTGTGGAACTGAGCCAGCACCTTGGAAGCTCTCTCCGCCTCAGCAGAGTAGTCCGTCCAGAGCGGCAGGTTCGTGGTCGTCAGCAGCCGGGCCTGCACAGTCGTGGCCACCTTCTCGAACGCATTCAGAATCCCATTGTAGTGCAGCGAGAAGTCCCGGTAGCTCAAGACCACACAGGCATTCGGATTCCCTTGGAGGACGTCCGCAAGACGCGGCACGTCGTCCTCGTCCAAGCCCACTAGCAGCGTGTACCCGCTCGCCGCAATGCCGGATGTAAGAGTATCGCCGTCGCTCACGCTGATCTTATGCGCTATCGCGTGGCCGAACACCGCAGCAGTCTTGGCCACAACGTCCAAAATCGCCTGCGACTCGGCGGGTGTGAGGCCACGCACCACCACCGTCAGCTTCATGGACGGCACCTTGTGTTGCACGCTATTGTCCGACAGATACGTCATCAGCACAAAAAACTGCTGCTCGAGCGTCGGCATAACCTCAACGATGTTATTCAGCGGATACGTGTTAAGCCGCGGCCGCTTGAAGAAGGGGTTTATCATCGCCATATCTGTGGGCATGTCTGTAGTCGTGGGGCCGGAGAAGATAGAGGCATGGTAATCGCTGGTGTAGTTCAGCACCCCCTCCGCAAGCCTCGGTGCTGACACGTCGATGTGTGTGATGCTAGGTGCAAATGGCAATTTTAAATGATTGAACGAATACTCTTGTGAGATTTTGGCCACATTCACAAACGTCTTAGCTGCCCTCAAAAGGTAATGCACTTCTTGCATGTACAGCGCCACTACAGCAACACAGTGTGCATTCTCATCGTCTGGGGGGTAGCAATCTGTAAAATGGAAACTGTAATCATAGCCATCCACGTGCTCCACAGTGTCGTTCGCAAAGTACTGTTTGAGGTAGACTGTGTGGCCGCCCTGGTTACACTCACATATCGCACCCTGGTCTGCAGCAAACTGAGTGCACGTACCCCCGTAGTCACCAATAACAAAGTCATCGTAAACAATGAAGCGATTCTGAGAGAAAAGATTCTCCTGAAGGCTCTTGGAGTCCACAACCCAGGCATCATAGGTTAAAGCCCTTGCCATGATGGTGCCTGCAATCCAGCCAGACAACATAAACTCAGCATCAGTGAATCGATGCGTGAACTCATCCGTGTTCCCCTCGCTGAAGTCCATGCTATAATTATCGGTTTTGTTATACAGCGTCATTTGCTCCCGAAATACCCGAACGTGATGATACGCCGTATCCGTGGCCTGCATGTTGGTAGCACTCATGATCAACTGGCCGTCACGAGGTTGAATCTGACCTTCACTGACAAGCCTCGCGTAGACACTCGTGAGGATACTCTGTTGTACAAAAGTGCTCAGCAGAACGGCACCAGCCGTCTCCTTCGCCTGCAGGCATTGCCTCACAAATTCATAGGTATGAGCTGTCCTTTCACCGAAGACGATAATGGCCTGTGGTCTCTGCTGCGCAAACTTCTCGAAAGCAATCTTGTTGAAGTCTGTACCGTACGGCTCTGCGTAAGTGATGATGTTAATCTCGTGGCCAGTGGTCTTGAGCATTCCGGACACCAAATTGGACTCAAGCTCACCGTAGTGTATACCGCTGAGGTACATGATGCCGACACGTCTCACTAGCAACACTTGTCCAATGTACTTGGAAAGCAATATTATCTCAGCACGGGGATCGGCTCGCATGAAGAAGGCGTTCGGATTCCATTCACGTAAGCTTATGGATGAGGAAAAAGGCGATAGGCACACAAGCGCATTGTCCTTGACGACATCGCTCGCAAGCACAGTAGCGGTGTCTTGGTTCGAGAATGGGCCGAGGATGGCAATTATGTCCTTATCATTATTAAGCTTTTCTCTAATCGTTGCCGGCAGATCCGTTAGCTCGGCTTTGGACACATTAATAAATTCAATTGGCCGACCGTCAGAACCCCTAAAGCTGATGTTGTTGAGAGCTGCGTTCACCCCAGCCCACACATCATCTGCCATATATTGCATCCATGCTTCGCTCGTGGTTAAGAGGTTGAGTATTTTGATAGGTTTTGCCTTGCTTCCACCTAGTTCCACGTCAACGGCCTCGCCGAATGGTGTCGTGCAGCACAGTAACATTATGAGGACACAGGTCAGAGCCACACCGAAGCCCGCACCGGTGAAGCTGGACGACGCCAAGCGACTGTGCTTCACGGGTGGCTCGAACATCGCAGATCGAACACTGTTGTATGTGGCGGAGTGTAGTGAAACAACGCTTAGTAGCTTAGGATACCTCAAGATAAAAAGGTTCAGGGGGAAGAAAGACAGGATTGCAAACGGTATTGAGGCACGGCCTACGGGCGCACCTAAAGTTACACGCGGAGCGCAACTTCTATGGTGGCGTAGTCCAAGGGCTCAGGATGCACATTCAAGCAAGCAAACGCAGGAAAGCACACCCCGTGCCGCAGCCGTGAATTACCCCGTAAAGGTTCGACAAAAACACGGGCAGTGCACAGACGCATGAAGCCGCTCCAACACGCTCCCTCCCCCTCCGCACCACAGCCACAGATCCTTCGCCCCCTCCTCTCGCCGCCCCCCACTCTACCAAGAAAAAGGCCCCCGCAACAGCTTCACTGGCATCCCCAGATCACATCCCAACCGCCAGAGCAGAAGCTCCTCCGAGCCGTCCTCGCTAGTCCTGTTAAGATACGCGCCGCCGCGGCCGCAACGCGCCAACAGTTCTTCCGTGCCGCTACACGGGCCCGCCCACGTGAAACCAGTTCCCACACCCCTCCCCTTGCTGCACAGCACTCCAGTGCGCTCTACGCAGCGTCGCCAGAGCCGCACGAACACAGGGACAAGACGTCGACAAACGGCCACCTTGGCCGGCCCTAGCACGCTCGCCCTAGCCCACGCTAAGGCCGCCACGCCACGCGCAGCTCCACGTCAGCACACAAGCCGCACACCGCTGCGCCGCCAGTACCGCGATCAGATGCCCACACCCACGCCACAGCTCACACAGCACCCGGCCACACCAGTGCACACAGCTTCGTCCACACACTTTCGCCTCCTAAGGGGGGCGTTCCTGACACACCACACGCGTCGGCAGACACCCAGTACCGTATCCCGCATCACCCCAACCCCTCCCCACAAAAGCCGCGTCCACCGCGTCGCTGCCGCGGGGTAAGGTTCCCCACAGAGGCCACGCACTGCGCGCTAACACCACACCGCCCAACACACGAAAACACGTGAACGCAGCACATCACACAGAAACAGGCCAGGGTGGTCGTCCTCTCTGCGGATATCAGAAAAGAGGGGGCCATGCAGCCCACGCGCAACGACCCCCTCTCCGCGCCTCGCACACCGCAGAACGGAGCGCAACGCAACACAAGCCTAGGAGGCCGCGCCACCCAGCCGGCTTCGCGTCGTCACCGCCGCAGAGCAACCAATGTCGCCGCCAGGTGCCCTCCTCACCTCCCACACCCTGCGGCCCTATCGTCCACAGCGGAAACAGCCCGGCAGGGGGAAGGTAGCACTAAAGAAGCGTCCCGGCGCGGCAATACTAGGAATAGCGAGGCACAAAGCAGCCTCGCAACGCTCCCCACAGAGCGGCCCCGGCCCATCTCTGCCACCCCGGCGGCACCTCGGGCGACAGTGCATTTGCCGAGGAAACACGAAGCCATGCCCAAGTCAACTCGTTCGCCGCGTGGGCTCGGCACACCGCCTCGCTAAGATGCCCTGAGCGCTAAAAAAATAGCATACATGTAAACCTACGCCGGCACAGCGGGCGTGATTCGAAACAAAAAGAAGCGAAGAGACAGAGAACATCAAACGCGTCAGAACAGCTAATCACACGCTTACGCGCCACCCCCCATCTCCCCCTCTCGCACAGGGGTCGCGCACACACAGCAGCAGCTACTTTAGCGTGGCCCCTGTGCTTCACCTCAACGTTCAGAGAATCTTAAATTAGTTATAGAAGAAAAAGACAAAAACAATTCTGTGCGCACCTAGCAATGCTAACACGTAATTTGCTCTCAAAAAAGAGAGAAAAGCTAGATACATCGGTGAGAAGTCAAAGTCTAAACTAATAAAAAAAATCGAGTTCAACATTTTCAGCACGTGAAAAGATAAGGTAAAACAGAAAGTGGGGCCGTGATGCGCACACACGCCATGCTAAAATCGAAAGACGCCACCTATTGCACATAGAAGTTAGTACGGTTGATGGTACATACGCCCACACATGTAACAAACAAGAGAAACAATTTCCATATAAGTTAAGAATGCACATAAATTTTGATTAAACTATAATACACCTGAGAAAAAAAAGAATTACTCTAAATAAATGAAACACTCCAGCGTGCGATGTAGGGGCTCGAACTCCGGCAGTGAAATGCTGGTCATGGTTAGACCGTGGCACTAGCAACACAGGGAGCCTGCGACCGTCGGCTGCAACAGAGCTGGTGCGTGCCGCGTCCTATGGTCCGCTGGGGTGCCGAAGAGAGGGGGCAACATCCACTGCCCCCCCCACCATTTCATGTACTACACGCACACTTTCAGCTAAAGCCCTCAGGGGGGCAAGCGGCTGTCAGGCAGAGGTGCAACGGTGCATACATTCCCTGCACGCACGCTGGCGCACCGGTGCACACGAGCAGGAAGCCAAATGATGGCGCTGTACTGGCTACCTTCTCATCTTCTCTTGGAGACTCGGGGGCATCTGGATGTGAATGCTGGCGACGCTGTCACTGGCTACGCGGCGAACCCTCGAAGAAACCCCTTGGGCATTGTCAGAGTCGCATCGAGAGGGCTCGTCGGTGATGGTAGCTGCCTCGGAAGCCACACCATCACCATCACTGCGTGTCCACATCACGCACGGGAGATGCTGTCGTGACCGTGGGCGGCCCTGCGGGCTCAGTGGGTTCAACTTGGCGCCATCAGCGGTCAAAGCAGGAAAGCACCGCCGCTGAACGATTGTGGAAGCGACGATGCCACTGCTCGACACGTCCGTGTCGCTGCGTCCGGCGCTGTGCGGCTGCGCACTGGCACCGACGTCGACGTCAACGTCAACGTTGCCGTTGGCCAGGCGCTGCCGCATCTGCGCCACCAACGACATCTTGATAGCTAAGCGATTGATCATGCCTTGGCAGTAGTCCCCGTCAGTTATGCGGGAGCTGCGCTGTGGGATGGCAATATTCCACTTTTGCAGCAGCGGCCGCAGCCCCTTCACGCGCTGGGCCACTGAAAATGGACTGAAGCAGCTCGTGAGTACAGCGGCCATAGCGGCGGCGGGGCCCGTGATCGTGCCCGCTGATGACAACAGCGCGCTTGCGTCGTTCGACGTCGTGTCGCCCCCGTCGCCGACGGGCAAATGTACGTCGAGCTCCGTCCGCAGCCCCGCGTACCGCCGCCCGGGGACGCTGTTTAGCTGATATACCTCAACCGAGTACGGCACCCCGCGCAGCCGCTGCGGACCCAGGCTCTCACACTGCAAGGATGCGCGCTCGCTATGCGACAACGACCACCACGTCCACTCCGTCAGCAGTATCTGGCCACCATTCCCGATCGCCTCCGCACGCGCCGCCATGTTCGACGCCTCGCCGTAGTAGTCGATCCCTCCCGTCACTCGGTCGTGGCGGATGTCACACAGCCCAGTGTGGATCCCGATCCGCACACGCAAGCCGTTCCACAGCGCACGGTACTCATCGCTGGTCAGCATCGCCGTCGGCGGCTTGTACTCAACGTTCTCGTCGCGGCGCCGAATCTCAAACTCACGGTAAGCACCGTCCAGCTCACCCGTACCCCACTTGTTCCTCAGCATCAGCCTCTGTATTTCACACGCAACCTGTACGGCGGCGTACACCTCCCTGCACGCAATCATAAACGAGTCCCCCACCGTCTTCACCTCGTAGCACTTGTGCCTCGCGACCGCCCCACGAATCAGCTCGTGGTGCATCGCAACGACCCCTGGCATCAGCTGCGGCAGCGTCGCCCACAGCGCCGTGCTGCTCTCAATGTCCGTGAAGATGAGCGTCACGGGCTGGCGTATGTCCTCCGGCGCATTGCGGTTGTCGCGACCCTTCGCACACAAGAACCACAGCAAGCACAAAACCAGAATGAATGCTACACTGCAGCCCAGCGCAATGCCCACAATTGCGTTGGTAGACAAACCGCCATTGTGGGACGGCAGATAATAGGATATGTCAGGAGTGGTGGGTGGGTAGTCATTCGGCACAGACACATTAAGCACACGCCTCATTGACAACACATAGATGTTGCGCGCACCGTAGTTATTTGTGACAGTGCAGTTGATGATAGTGCCTGATGACGTGAAGGTACACACTCTCTTGTACGGCCCGAGTTGCAAGTCTCCGCCAACCGCAAGCGTTTCCTCCGTGTAAAGCCTGTCCAGTAGCTTAGTGTCATCATTAGTTAAATTCATCAATTGAATTAATAGACTGCACACAATAAAGGATTCGAAACCAAGAGGAGTGTGGTACTTTTTGGTTGTGATGACCGTGTGGAACTGAGCCAGCACCTTGGAAGCTCTCTCCGCCTCAGCAGAGTAGTCCGTCCAGAGCGGCAGGTTCGTGGTCGTCAGCAGCCGGGCCTGCACAGTCGTGGCCACCTTCTCGAACGCATTCAGAATCCCATTGTAGTGCAGCGAGAAGTCCCGGTAGCTCAAGACCACACAGGCATTCGGATTCCCTTGGAGGACGTCCGCAAGACGCGGCACGTCGTCCTCGTCCAAGCCCACTAGCAGCGTGTACCCGCTCGCCGCAATGCCGGATGTAAGAGTATCGCCGTCGCTCACGCTGATCTTATGCGCTATCGCGTGGCCGAACACCGCAGCAGTCTTGGCCACAACGTCCAAAATCGCCTGCGACTCGGCGGGTGTGAGGCCACGCACCACCACCGTCAGCTTCATGGACGGCACCTTGTGTTGCACGCTATTGTCCGACAGATACGTCATCAGCACAAAAAACTGCTGCTCGAGCGTCGGCATAACCTCAACGATGTTATTCAGCGGATACGTGTTAAGTCGCGGCCGCTTGAAGAAGGGGTTTATCATCGCCATATCTGTGGGCATGTCTGTAGTCGTGGGGCCGGAGAAGATAGAGGCATGGTAATCGCTGGTGTAGTTCAGCACCCCCTCCGCAAGCCTCGGTGCTGACACGTCGATGTGTGTGATGCTAGCCCCAAATGGCAATTTTAAATGATTGAACGAATACTCTCGTAAGATTTTGGCCACATTCACAAACGTCTTAGCTGCCCTCAAAAGGTAATGCACTTCTTGCATGTACAGCGCCACTACAGCAACACAGTGTGCATTCTCATCGTCTGGGGGGTAGCAATCTGTAAAATGGAAACTGTAATCATAGCCATCCACCTGCACCACAGTGTCGTTCGCAAAGTACTGTTTGAGGTAGACTGTGTGGCCGCCCTGGTTACACTCACATATCGCACCCTGGTCTGCAGCAAACTGAGTGCACGTACCCCCGTAGTCACCAATAACAAAGTCATCGTAAACAATGAAGCGATTCTGAGAGAAAAGATTCTCCTGAAGGCTCTTGGAGTCCACAACCCAGGTATCATAGGTTAAAGCCCTTGCCATGATGGTGCCTGCAATCCAGCCAGACAACATAAACTCAGCATCAGTGAATCGATGCGTGAACTCATCCGTGTTCCCCTCGCTGAAGTCCATGCTATAATTATCGGTTTTGTTATACAGCGTCATTTGCTCCCGAAATACCCGAACGTGATGAAACACCGTATCCGTGGCCTGCATGTTGGTAGCACTCATGATCAACTGGCCGTCACGAGGTTGAATCTGACCTTCACTGACAAGCCTCGCGTAGACACTCGTGAGGATACTCTGTTGTACAAAAGTGCTCAGCAGAACGGCACCAGCCGTCTCCTTCGCCTGCAGGCATTGCCTCACAAATTCATAGGTATGAGCTGTCCTTTCACCGAAGACGATAATGGCCTGTGGTCTCTGCTGCGCAAACTTCTCGAAAGCAATCTTGTTGAAGTCTGTACCGTACGGCTCTGCGTAAGTGATGATGTTAATCGCGTGGCCAGTGGTCTTGAGCATTCCGGACACCAAATTGGACTCAAGCTCACCGTAGTGTATACCGCTGAGGTACATGATGCCGACACGTCTCACTAGCAACACTTGTCCAATGTACTTGGAAAGCAATATTATCTCAGCACGGGGATCGGCTCGCATGAAGAAGGCGTTCGGATTCCATTCACGTAAGCTTATGGATGAGGAAAAAGGCGATAGGCACACAAGCGCATTGTCCTTGACGACATCGCTCGCAAGCACAGTAGCGGTGTCTTGGTTCGAGAATGGGCCGAGGATGGCAATTATGTCCTTATCATTATTAAGCTTTTCTCTAATCGTTGCCGGCAGATCCGTTAGCTCGGCTTTGGACACATTAATAAATTCAATTGGCCGACCGTCAGAACCCCTAAAGCTGACGTTGTTGAGAGCTGCGTTCACCCCAGCCCACACATCATCTGCCATATATTGCATCCATGCTTCGCTCGTGGTTAAGAGGTTGAGTATTTTGATAGGTTTTGCCTTGCTTCCACCTAGTTCCACGTCAACGGCCTCGCCGAATGGTGTCGTGCAGCACAGTAACATTATGAGGACACAGGTCAGAGCCACACCGAAGCCCGCACCGGTGAAGCTGGACGACGCCAAGCGACTGTGCTTCACGGGTGGCTCGAACATCGCAGATCGAACACTGTTGTATGTGGCGGAGTGTAGTGAAACAACGCTTAGTAGCTTAGGATACCTCAAGATAAAAAGGTTCAGGGGGAAGAAAGACAGGATTGCAAACGGTATTGAGGCACGGCCTACGGGCGCACCCTAAAGTTACACGCGGAGCGCAACTTCTATGGTGGCGTAGTCCAAGGGCTCAGGATGCACATTCAAGCAAGCAAACGCAGGAAAGCACACCCCGTGCCGCAGCCGTGAATTACCCCGTAAAGGTTCGACAAAAACACGGGCAGTGCACAGACGCATGAAGCCGCTCCAACACGCTCCCTCCCCCTCCGCACCACAGCCACAGATCCTTCGCCCCCCTCCTCTCGCCGCCCCCACTCTACCAAGAAAAAGGCCCCCGCAACAGCTTCACTGGCATCCCCAGATCACATCCCAACCGCCAGAGCAGAAGCTCCTCCGAGCCGTCCTCGCTAGTCCTGTTAAGATACGCGCCGCCGCGGCCGCAACGCGCCAACAGTTCTTCCGTGCCGCTACACGGGCCCGCCCACGTGAAACCAGTTCCCACACTCCCCCCCTTGCTGCACAGCACTCCAGTGCGCTCTACGCAGCGTCGCCAGAGCCGCACGAACACAGGGACAAGACGTCGACAAACGGCCACCTTGGCCGGCCCCAGCACGCTCGCCCTAGCCCACGCTAAGGCCGCCACGCCACGCGCAGCTCCACGTCAGCACACAAGCCGCACACCGCTGCGCCGCCAGTACCGCGATCAGATGCCCACACCCACGCCACAGCTCACACAGCACCCGGCCACACCAGTGCACACAGCTTCGTCCACACACTTTCGCCTCCTAAGGGGGCGTTCCTGACACACCACACGCGTCGGCAGACACCCAGTACCGTATCCCGCATCACCCCAACCCCCCCCCCCAAAAGCCGCGTCCACCGCGTCGCTGCCGCGGGTAAGGTTCCCCACAGAGGCCACGCACTGCGCGCTAACACCACACCGCCCAACACACGAAAACACGTGAACGCAGCACATCACACAGAAACAGGCCAGGGTGGTCGTCCTCTCTGCGGATATCAGAAAAGAGGGGGCCATGCAGCCCACGCGCAACGACCCCCCTCTCCGCGCCTCGCACACCGCAGAACGGAGCGCAACGCAACACAAGCCTAGGAGGCCGCGCCACCCAGCCGGCTTCGCGTCGTCACCGCCGCAGAGCAACCAATGTCGCCGCCAGGTGCCCTCCTCACCTCCCACACCCTGCGGCCCTATCGTCCACAGCGGAAACAGCCCGGCAGGGGGAAGGTAGCACTAAAGAAGCGTCCCGGCGCGGCAATACTAGGAATAGCGAGGCACAAAGCAGCCCCGCAACGCTCCCCACAGAGCGGCCCCGGCCCATCTCTGCCACCCCGGCGGCACCTCGGGCGACAGTGCATTTGCCGAGGAAACACGAAGCCATGCCCAAGTCAACTCGTTCGCCGCGTGGGTTCGGCACACCGCCTCGCTAAGATGCCCTGAGCGCTAAAAAAATAGCATACATGTAAACCTACGCCGGCACAGCGGGCGTGATTCGAAACAAAAAGAAGCGAAGAGACAGAGAACATCAAACGCGTCAGAACAGCTAATCACACGCTTACGCGCCACCCCCCATCTCCCCCTCGCACAGGGGTCGCGCACACACAGCAGCAGCTACTTTAGCGTGGCCCCTGTGCTTCACCTCAACGTTCAGAGAATCTTAAATTAGTTATAGAAGAAAAAGACAAAAACAATTCTGTGCGCACCTAGCAATGCTAACACGTAATTTGCTCTCAAAAGAGAGAAAAGCTAGATACATCGGTGAGAAGTCAAAGTCTAAACTAATAAAAAAAATCGAGTTCAACATTTTCAGCACGTGAAAAGATAAGGTAAAACAGAAAGTGGGGCCGTGATGTGCACACACGCCATGCTAAAATCGAAAGACGCCACCTATTGCACATAGAAGTTAGTACGGTTGATGGTACATACGCCCACACATGTAACAAACAAGAGAAACAATTTCCTATGATAAGTTAAGAATGCACATAAATTTTGATAAAACTATAATACACCTGAGAAAAAAAAAGAATTACTCTAAATAAATGAAACACTCCAGGCGTGCGATGTGGGGGCTCGAACTCCGGCAGTGAAATGCTGGTCATGGTTAGACCGTGGCACTAGCAACAGGAAGCCTGCGACCGTCGGCTGCAACAGAGCTGGTGCGTGCCGCGTCCTATGGTCCGCTGGGGTGCCGAAGAGAGGGGGCAACATCCACTGCCCCCCCCACCATTTCATGTACTACACGCACACTTTCAGCTAAAGCCCTCAGGGGGGCAAGCGGCTGTCAGGCAGAGGTGCAACGGTGCATACATTCCCTGCACGCACGCTGGCGCACCGGTGCACACGAGCAGGAAGCCAAATGATGGCGCTGTACTGGCTACCTTCTCATCTTCTCTTGGAGACTCGGGGGCATCTGGATGTGAATGCTGACGACGCTGTCACTGGCTACGCGGCGAACCCTCGAAGAAACCCCTTGGGCATTGTCAGAGTCGCATCGAGAGGGCTCGTCGGTGATGGTAGCTGCCTCGGAAGCCACACCATCACCATCACTGTGTGTCCACGTCATACGCTGAAGATGCTGTCGTGACCGTGGGCGGCCCTGCGGGTTCAGTGGGTTCAACTTGGCGCCATCAGCGGTCAAAGCAGGAAAGCACCGCCGCTGAACGATTGTGGAAGCGACGATGCCACTGCTCGACACGTCCGTGTCGCTGCGTCCGGCGCTGTGCGGCTGCGCACTGGCACCGACGTCGACGTCAACGTCAACGTTGCCGTTGGCCAGGCGCTGCCGCATCTGCGCCACCAACGACATCTTGATAGCTAAGCGATTGATCATGCCTTGGCAGTAGTCCCCGTCAGTTATGCGGGAGCTGTGCTGTGGGATGGCAATATTCCACTTTTGCAGCAGCGGCCGCAGCCCTTCACGCGCTGGGCCACTGAAAATGGACTGAAGCAGCTCGTGAGTACAGCGGCCATAGCGGCGGCGGGGCCCGTGATCGTGCCCGCTGATGACAACAGCGCGCTTGCGTCGTTCGACGTCGTGTCGCCCCCGTCGCCGACGGGCAAATGTACGTCGAGCTCCGTCCGCAGCCCCGCGTACCGCCGCCCGGGGACGCTGTTTAGCTGATATACCTCAACCGAGTACGGCACCCCGCGCAGCCGCTGCGGACCCAGGCTCTCACACTGCAAGGATGCGCGCTCGCTATGCGACAACGACCACCACGTCCACTCCGTCAGCAGTATCTGGCCACCATTCCCGATCGCCTCCGCACGCGCCGCCATGTTCGACGCCTCGCCGTAGTAGTCGATCCCTCCCGTCACTCGGTCGTGGCGGATGTCACACAGCCCAGTGTGGATCCCGATCCGCACACGCAAGCCGTTCCACAGCGCACGGTACTCATCGCTGGTCAGCATCGCCGTCGGCGGCTTGTACTCAACGTTCTCGTCGCGGTGCCGAATCTCAAACTCACGGTAAGCACCGTCCAGCTCACCCGTACCCCACTTGTTCCTCAGCATCAGCCTCTGTATTTCACACGCAACCTGTACGGCGGCGTACACCTCCTGCACGCAATCATAAACGAGTCCCCCACCGTCTTCACCTCGTAGCACTTGTGCCTCGCGACCGCCCCACGAATCAGCTCGTGGTGCATCGCAACGACCCCTGGCATCAGCTGCGGCAGCGTCGCCCACAGCGCCGTGCTGCTCTCAATGTCCGTGAAGATGAGCGTCACGGGCTGGCGTATGTCCTCCGGCGCATTGCGGTTGTCGCGACCCTTCGCACACAAGAACCACAGCAAGCACAAAACCAGAATGAATGCTACACTGCAGCCCAGCGCAATGCCCACAATTGCGTTGGTAGACAAACCGCCATTGTGGGACGGCAGATAATAGGATATGTCAGGAGTGGTGGGTGGGTAGTCATTCGGCACAGACACATTAAGCACACGCCTCATCGACAACACATAGATGTTGCTCGCACCGTAGTTATTTGTGACAGTGCAGTTGATGATAGTGCCTGATGACGTGAAGGTACACTCTCTCTTGTACGGCCCGAGTTGCAAGTCTCCGCCAACCGCAAGCATTTCCTCCGTGTAAAGCCTGTCCAGTAGCTTAGTGTCATCATGAGTTAAGTTCATCAATTGAATTAATAGACTGCACACAATAAAGGTTTCGAAACCAAGAGGAGTGTGGTACTTTTTGGTTGTGATGGCGGTGTGGAACTGAGCCAGCACCTTGGAAGCTCTCTCCGCCTCAGCAGAGTAGTCCGTCCAGAGCGGCAGGTTCGTGGTCGTCAGCAGCCGGGCCTGCACAGTCGTGGCCACCTTCTCGAACGCATTCAGAATCCCATTGTAGTGCAGCGAGAAGTCCCGGTAGCTCAAGACCACACAGGCATTCGGATTCCCTTGGAGGACGTCCGCAAGACGCGGCACGTCGTCCTCGTCCAAGCCCACTAGCAGCGTGTACCCGCTCGCCGCAATGCCGGATGTAAGAGTATCGCCGTCGCTCACGCTGATCTTATGCGCTATCGCGTGGCCGAACACCGCAGCAGTCTTGGCCACAACGTCCAAAATCGCCTGCGACTCGGCGGGTGTGAGGCCACGCACCACCACCGTCAGCTTCATGGACGGCACCTTGTGTTGCACGCTATTGTCCGACAGATACGTCATCAGCACAAAAAACTGCTGCTCGAGCGTCGGCATAACCTCAACGATGTTATTCAGCGGATACGTGTTAAGTCGCGGCCGCTTGAAGAAGGGGTTTATCATCGCCATATCTGTGGGCATGTCTGTAGTCGTGGGGCCGGAGAAGATAGAGGCATGGTAATCGCTGGTGTAGTTCAGCACCCCCTCCGCAAGCCTCGGTGCTGACACGTCGATGTGTGTGATGCTAAGTGCAAATGGCGTTTTTAAATTATTGAACGAATACTCTTGTGAGATTTTGGCCACATCCACAAACGTCTTAGCTGCCCTCAAAAGGTAATGCACTTCTTGCATGTACAGCGCCACTACAGCAACACAGTGTGCATTCTCATCGCTTGGGGGGTAGCAATCTGTAAAATGGAAACTGTAATCATAGCCATCCACGTGCTCCACAGTGTCGTTCGCAAAGTACTGTTTGAGGTAGACTGTGTGGCCGCCCTGGTTACACTCACATATCGCACCCTGGTCTGCAGCAAACTGAGTGCACGTACCCCCGTAGTCACCAATAACAAAGTCATCGTAAACAATGAAGCGATTCTGAGAGAAAAGATTCTCCTGAAGGCTCTTGGAGTCCACAACCCAGGCATCATAGGTTAAAGCCCTTGCCATGATGGTGCCTGCAATCCAGCCAGACAACATAAACTCAGCATCAGTGAATCGATGCGTGAACTCATCCGTGTTCCCCTCGCTGAAGTCCATGCTATAATTATCGGTTTTGTTATACAGCGTCATTTGCTCCCGAAATACCCGAACGTGTTGATACGCCGTATCCGTGGCCTGCATGTTGGTAGCACTCATGATCAACTGGCCGTCACGAGGTTGAATCTGACCTTCACTGACAAGCCTCGCGTAGACATTCGTGAGGATACTCTGTTGTACAAAAGTGCTCAGCAGAACGGCACCAGCCGTCTCCTTCGCCTGCAGGCATTGCCTCACAAATTCATAGGTATGAGCTGTCCTTTCACCGAAGACGATAATGGCCTGTGGTCTCTGCTGCGCAAACTTCTCGAAAGCAATCTTGTTGAAGTCTGTACCGTACGGCTCTGCGTAAGTGATGATGTTAATCTCGTGGCCAGTGGTCTTGAGCATTCCGGACACCAAATTGGACTCAAGCTCACCGTAGTGTATACCGCTGAGGTACATGATGCCGACACGTCTCACTAGCAACACTTGTCCAATGTACTTGGAAAGCAATATTATCTCAGCACGGGGATCGGCTCGCATGAAGAAGGCGTTCGGATTCCATTCACGTAAGCTTATGGATGAGGAAAAAGGCGATAGGCACACAAGCGCATTGTCCTCGACGACATCGCTCGCAAGCACAGTAGCGGTGTCTTGGTTCGAGAATGGGCCGAGGATGGCAATTATGTCCTTATCATTATTAAGCTTTTCTCTAATCGTTGCTGGCAGATCCGTTAGCTCGGCTTTGGAAACATTAATAAATTCAATTGGCCGACCTTCAGCACCCCTAAAGCTGATGTTGTTGAGAGCTGCGTTCACCCCAGCCCACACATCATCTGCCATATATTGCATCCATGCTTCGCTCGTGGTTAAGAGGTTGAGTATTTTGATAGGTTTTGCCTTGCTTCCACCTAGTTCCACGTCAACGGCCTCGCCGAATGGTGTCGTGCAGCACAGTAACATTATGAGGACACAGGTCAGAGCCACACCGAAGCCCGCACCGGTGAAGCTGGACGACGCCAAGCGACTGTGCTTCCAGGGTGGCTCGAACATCGCAGACCGAACACTGTTGTATGTGGCGGAGTGTAGTGAAACAACGCTTAGTAGCTTAGGATACCTCAAGATAAAAAGGTTCAGGGGGAAGAAAGACAGGATTGCAAACGGTATTGAGGCACGGCCTACGGGCGCACCTAAAGTTACACGCGGAGCGCAACTTCTATGGTGGCGTAGTCCAAGGGCTCAGGATGCACATTCAAGCAAGCAAACGCAGGAAAGCACACCCCGTGCCGCAGCCGTGAATTACCCCGTAAAGGTTCGACAAAAACACGGGCAGTGCACAGACGCATGAAGCCGCTCCAACACGCTCCCTCCCCCTCCGCACCACAGCCACAGATCCTTCGCCCCCTCCTCTCGCCGCCCCCCACTCTACCAAGAAAAAGGCCCCCGCAACAGCTTCACTGGCATCCCCAGATCACATCCCAACCGCCAGAGCAGAAGCTCCTCCGAGCCGTCCTCGCTAGTCCTGTTAAGATACGCGCCGCCGCGCGCAACGCGCCAACAGTTCCTCCGTGCCGCTACACGGGCCCGCCCACGTGAAACCAGTTCCCACACCCTCCCCTTGCTGCACAGCACTTCAGTGCGCTCTACGCAGCGTCGCCAGAGCCGCACGAACACAGGGACAAGACGTCGACAAACGGCCACCTTGGCCGGCCCTAGCCACGCTCGCCCTAGCCCACGCTAAGGCCGCCACGCCACGCGCAGCTCCACGTCAGCATACAAGCCGCACACCGCGCCCGCCACGCATCAGAAGCCCCGCCCCACGCCGCGCTCCCACGCCCAGCCACACCAGTGCACACAGCTTCGTCCACACACTTTCGCCTCCTAAGGGGGCGTTCCTGACACACCACACGCGTCAGCAGACACCCAGTACCGTATCCGCATCACCCCCAACCCCTCCCCACAAAAGCCGCGTCCACCGCGTCGCTGCCGCGGGTAAGGTTCCCCACAGAGGCCACGCACTGCGCGCTAACACCACACCGCCCAACACACGAAAACACGTGAACGCAGCACATCACACAGAAACAGGCCAGGGTGGTCGTCCTCTCTGCGGATATCAGAAAGAAGGGGGCCATGCAGCCCACGCGCAACGACCCCCTCTCCGCGCCTCGCACACCGCAGAACGGAGCGCAACGCAACACAAGCCTAGGAGGCCGCGCCACCCAGCCGGCTTCGCGTCGTCACCGCCGCAGAGCAACCAATGTCGCCGCCAGGTGCCCTCCTCACCTCCACACCCTGCGGCCCTATCGTCCACAGCGGAAACAGCCCGGCAGGGGGAGGTAGCACTAAAGAAGCGTCCGGCGCGGCAATACCTGGGAATAGCGAGGCACAAAGCAGCCTCGCAACGCTCCCCACAGAGCGGCCCCGGCCCATCTCTGCCACCCCGGCGGCACCTCGGGCGACAGTGCATTTGCCGAGGAAACACGAAGCCATGCCCAAGTCAACTCGTTCGCCGCGTGGGCTCGGCACACCGCCTCGCTAAGATGCCCTGAGCGCTAAAAAATAGCATACATGTAAACCTACGCCGGCACAGCGGGCGTGATTCGAAACAAAAAGAAGCGAAGAGACAGAGAACATCAAACGCGTCAGAACAGCTAATCACACGCTTACGCGCCACCCCCATCTCCCCCTCTCGCACAGGGGTCGCGCACACACAGCAGCAGCTACTTTAGCGTGGCCCCTGTGCTTCACCTCAACGTTCAGAGAATCTTAAATTAGTTATAGAAGAAAAAGACAAAAACAATTCTGTGCGCACCTAGCAATGCTAACACGTAATTTGCTCTCAAAAAAGAGAGAAAAGCTAGATACATCGGTGAGAAGTCAAAGTCTAAACTAATAAAAAAAATCGAGTTCAACATTTTCAGCACGTGAAAAGATAAGGTAAAACAGAAAGTGGGGCCGTGATGTGCACACACGCCATGCTAAAATCGAAAGACGCCACCTGTTGCACATAGAAGTTAGTACGGTTGATGGTACATACGCCCACACATGTAACAAACAAGAGAAACAATTTCTATGAAAATAAGTTAAGAATGTTACAATTTAATTTAAAATTTATGTAATACACTTAAAAAAAAAGAATTACTCTAAATAAATGAAACACTCCAGCGTGCGATGTAGGGGCTCGAACTCCGGCAGTGAAATGCTGGTCATGGTTAGACCGTGGCACTAGCAACACAGGGAGCCTGCGACCGTCGGCTGCAACAGAGCTGGTGCGTGCCGCGTCCTATGGTCCGCTGGGGTGCCGAAGAGAGGGGGCAACATCCACTGCCCCCCCACCATTTCATGTACTACACGCACACTTTCAGCTAAAGCCCTCAGGGGGGCAAGCGGCTGTCAGGCAGAGGTGCAACGGTGCATACATTCCCTGCACGCACGCTGGCGCACCGGTGCACACGAGCAGGAAGCCAAATGATGGCGCTGTACTGGCTACCTTCTCATCTTCTCTTGGAGACTCGGGGGCATCTGGATGTGAATGCTGACGACGCTGTCACTGGCTACGCGGCGAACCCTCGAAGAAACCCCTTGGGCATTGTCAGAGTCGCATCGAGAGGGCTCGTCGGTGATGGTAGCTGCCTCGGAAGCCACACCATCACCATCACTGTGTGTCCACATCACGCACGGGAAATGCTGTCGTGACCGTAGGCGGCCCTGCGGGCTCAGTGGGTTCAACTTGGCGCCATCAGCGGTCAAAGCAGGAAAGCACCGCCGCTGAACGATTGTGGAAGCGACGATGCCACTGCTCGACACGTCCGTGTCGCTGCGTCCGGCGCTGTGCGGCTGCGCACTGGCACCGACGTCGACGTCAACGTCAACGTTGCCGTTGGCCAGGCGCTGCCGCATCTGCGCCACCAACGACATCTTGATAGCTAAGCGATTGATCATGCCTTGGCAGTAGTCCCCGTCAGTTATGCGGGAGCTGCGCTGTGGGATGGCAATATTCCACTTTTGCAGCAGCGGCCGCAGCCCCTTCACGCGCTGGGCCACTGAAAATGGACTGAAGCAGCTCGTGAGTACAGCGGCCATAGCGGCGGCGGGGCCCGTGATCGTGCCCGCTGATGACAACAGCGCGCTTGCGTCGTTCGACGTCGTGTCGCCCCCGTCGCCGACGGGCAAATGTACGTCGAGCTCCGTCCGCAGCCCCGCGTACCGCCGCCCGGGGACGCTGTTTAGCTGATATACCTCAACCGAGTACGGCACCCCGCGCAGCCGCTGCGGACCCAGGCTCTCACACTGCAAGGATGCGCGCTCGCTATGCGACAACGACCACCACGTCCACTCCGTCAGCAGTATCTGGCCACCATTCCCGATCGCCTCCGCACGCGCCGCCATGTTCGACGCCTCGCCGTAGTAGTCGATCCCTCCGTCACTCGGTCGTGGCGGATGTCACACAGCCCAGTGTGGATCCCGATCCGCACACGCAAGCCGTTCCACAGCGCACGGTACTCATCGCTGGTCAGCATCGCCGTCGGCGGCTTGTACTCAACGTTCTCGTCGCGTGCCGGATCTCAAACTCACGGTAAGCACCGTCCAGCTCACCCGTTTCTCCCGCTTGTTCCTCAGCATCAGCTCCTGTATTTCACACGCAACCTGTACGGCGGCGTACATCCCTGCACGCAATCATAAACGAGTCCCCCACCGTCTTCACTCTCGTAGCACTTGTGCCTCGCGACCGCCCCACGAATCAGCTCGTGGTGCATCGCAACGACCCCTGGCATCGGCTGCGGCAGCGTCGCCCACAGCGCCGTGCTGCTCTCAATGTCCGTGAAGATGAGCGTCACGGGCTGGCGTATGTCCTCCGGCGCATTGCGGTTGTCGCGACCCTTCGCACACAAGAACCACAGCAAGCACAAAACCAGAATGAATGCTACACTGCAGCCCAGCGCAATGCCCACAATTGCGTTGGTAGACAAAAACGCCATTGTGGGACGGCAGATAATAGGATATGTCAGGAGTGGTGGGTGGGTAGTCATTCGGCACAGACACATTAGCACACGCCTCATCGACAACACATAGATGTTGCGCGCACCGTAGTTATTTGTGACAGTGCAGTTGATGATAGTGCCTG
>JAHSUH010000083.1:0-28169 GCA_025388415.1 Cynanchum wilfordii
ATGTTTCTCTACTTCTATTACTTTTGTAATTTCTATCTTGTATCTACTACCAACCTTAGGAACTCTTCTCTCTACATTTCTCTTAGGTAGAAATGGTGGTTTTATGTTACTTATTACTTTGGGCAAATTATGGTTTCATGGATGATTGTTGTAGTGTTATTAATTTGAATTGCAATTTCATTCATAGCTTTGGATCTGAATTTTATCTTGAGTATTGAGCTTTGATTTCAGGTTGTAGTTCGGATTAACACTGATTGTTGACGAACTAGGACAACAATTAGTGCCAAGTTGATTAGATTGATTTCCTATTGGTGGACCGAACTAGGATGATTGATGAGAGATTTGATCTTGTCAGCATTCAAGTGTTCTTAATCTAGGAATTTCTTGCCACGATCCGTATGGAGGAAATTCTACTTTAGACTTGAATATTGGTGAGATTATGATAGTTAATTCATGATTAATTTTGCCCCTAGTAGTTTGTATCCTTCATTTCACCTATGATTTTTCCCTTGGTTTCTACCATCCATATATACTTGCTTTCAACTACTTTCCATCTACTTTACATTGTTCATTTACTTTGCTTTCTAAGAAACCAGAATTCAATCTTATCATTCTTGATAAAGGTTGGATTACTTGATGATTGATTCATACTTCCAAATCATATTCATAATTGATTAATTATATTTCCACACTAGAAATTAATAGTCTTTGGGGAAACGATTTTTGTAATATTAAAATCTGAATACGACCTTATTTTTACTAAACTATTTCATAGGTGCTCTTGCCTAGTTGAGTTTATTTTATTGTGACAATCCTATTTTAATCTTGAGAATTCCTATTATTTTTAGTATTTTTATGTATAATAAATTCACATCAGAAGGTAAAAATAATTTTATCTTTGTTTGTCTCTACATTGATGATATCATCTATACAAGTCCTTCTAAATCTCTTGTAGCTAAGTTTAACTCACACATAATGAATGAGTTTGAGATGGTAGCTCTAGGTTTATTCACTTCTTTTTCTTGGTCTTAAATTTAATCAAGTTGAAAGAGGAATTTTTATTTATCAAAGAAAATATTTAAAGGATCTTTTCAACAAGTTTTGGCATGCTTAATTGTAACCATACATGCACCTGTGATTTTGAATGAAAATTACAGTAAGATGGAGCATAGATGGTGATGCTTAAATATTTAGAAGTCTAGTTGGAGGCCTAATTTATAACCCACACTCGACCCGATATTGCATTTTTTTGTTGGTGTTATTTTCACGTTTATGAAATATCCTTGAAGGACTAGTTTGGAGCATCAAAGAGGATTCTAAAATACATTGCTAGAAGATTATGTAATTTTATACTCTAATGTTTATGATTTCAAGTTATGAGGATTAACAAAAAGCGATTGGACAAGTTTATTCGATCCACGGAAGGAGTATTTCAACAAATTTGTTTAAGTTGAATCAACAATAATTGGTTGAAGTTCCAATAAACAACTCTTTTTGCATTATCATCTACAAAAGAAGTAATATATTGTGCAACAATTTCAACTACTTGTCAAGCTATGTGGATAAGAAGAATATTAAATGAACTTCATCAAGAGCAAGAGGGAGTAACAAAGATTTTTTGTGGCAACAAAGCAACAATATCTATGGAAAAAGTCTAACAGCATGAAAAAGCATATAAAGTTCTTCATTTACTTTGTGATTTGGTTGCAGAAGGAAAAATAACTTTGAAGTATTGTAGACACACACAAGCAATGGGCTGACATACTAACAAAGTCATTCTCAAAAGAAAAATTTTACTACTTTAGAGAATTGCTTGGAGTTTACAAATTTGAATCAAGAGGGAGTATCGAAGAATGATTCAAATAAGTAGTTATTGATATTTCTATTCCACTATGGTTGTTAATGGTTAATGGTTTAGTGGGTAATTAACATTAGTAGTGAGATAGTGGTTATATGTAGTTGTAATGTGCGTATTCTAATTCTTGAGTCTATAAATAAGTCTCATTTGTCTTTTATTTTTCATCAATCGAGTCTATCGTTCCTTATCAAACATATTATTCCTTGTTCCTATTTCAAATAGTTTAAGTTTAAAAGGTGAGACATACATAACCTTGAGGAGACTATGACAAACTTGAGTTAAAACATAGACTCCCCTTCAAGGACGTATGTAGCTTCAGACAAGGTTATTAATGTGTGGATTGATGGTTTCTAAAATGGGGAGAAACATTATATATAGGTTTATGTGTTTCTGTATGTAATTACAGGCACTGAACTGTGCTGCAAAATTTGGGCACTGTCTTCCTTTGTTTGGAAGTATGATCCACTTGAAACTACATACAACAGATTTTTGGTGCATGGATGGTGCATCAGTCATTAACATTATCAAACAAGCTCCAGTCCTTCAAACCCTTACAGTGGAGACGGTAATTTAAATTATTAATTATAGATTAAGTCATTTCCTTCATGAAGAACCATAATTTAATTGGATATTAATTACAAACCTTTTAAATCGATTTTAGAGTTGGTGACAATATTATTTCAACTTAATATGGAATCAAAGCTAAGTCGTCATAAATTTGATTTTAGAGTTGGTGACAATGTATTAAGTGCATAAATTTAACCAATTTCTATCAATTAAAGCTTTTTATAATTAACCTCGATTTAACATAAATCAATATATATAAATTATTGATTCAGGTTAGATCGGTGGGGGAACAATCTAATAATACTGATGGAGTTGGAATAATCCCTGATTGTTTTCATTCACATCTCAAAGTGGTGAAGTTTGTATCTGCATATAATTGTCTGAAGAAGGAAAAAGACACCAATCTCATAAATTGTGTTATTAAATTCTGAGTTTTGTTTGGCATTACGTTTTGAAAAAGCTCCGGGGTTCGCCCTATTTTTGAAATTATTTTCCAATGTGGCATTGACTCATTCACAAATGAGTCCTATTGGGACCCAATGATTAGAAACTTTAGAATTTTTCTCTCTACTCTTTCTTCTTCCCTCTTTTCTTCTTTCTTCACTTTTTCTATCACTTTCCTGTTTCCATTTTTTCTTTCTTCCCTCTTCTTCTCTTCCTCTCTTTCACGAGTTACCACCAATATGCCGGAACAACGGCTTACAGACTCATTTTAAGCATGAGCCCTAACATAAATGTTTCATTTAAAAATTTTATGTCTACTCTAAGACTCATTTGTGAAATGAGTCCTTATCGTAAAAATCAGATCCCCTTTAAAGCTCAATTGAACTTCAATTTCATAAAATATCAAATCTATATTATATAAGTATAATTGTTTGATTACAAATCTATCTAAATCATTAAATATTTTCTTAAAGAAGTGTCATACATTACCTCTAAAGGATTCGGTTGAGTTTACGACAACATCGTTCATTATTTTATCCAATATCGAGATGAGGCAGCACACACTATGCATCCTTTCCATCAATAATTTGGAGACAATATGTTAAGAATGAGTAAAAAAAAGAGAGCGCATAGTACACATCATTTTCCATTACAATCTCCAAATAGCATAATATGAACTTTAACTTTATTGTTGTCATATCAATACACCTACAATTTCATACCTTTTGAACTAGATCAGAATAAGAAATTTGTCTTCTAAACACCCATTAATTTTTAGTTGACCCTTTAAAATATAGATTGTCATTTATATCGTATAGAATACTGATGTGTATTTTGAGTTATATAAAATATTAATATAAATAATCGAACTAAAAATAATAAGAATCTTCAAGATTAAAATAGGTTTGTCACTAATAAAATAACTCAATTAGGCAGAGCACCTATCGAAATAGTTTAGTAAATATAGTAGTATTCAGATTTTAAATTTATTAAAATCGTTTTTCCCTAGGACTTCTATTAAATTCTAGTGTGGAAAATATAATCAAACTAATTATGAATCATTCAACAAGTAAACCAACCATTATCAAGAATGATAGGATTGATTTCTAAATCTAGAAAGCAAAGTAAAGAACAATGTAAGGAATAAAGCAAGTAAAAAGGTTGGGAGGAATTCTTAGTAAAATATAGGTGAGATAAGAGGATACAAAATACCAAGTATAGGATAATCTTGGATCTAGTATCATAGCTCCACCAAAATCAAGTCTAAAGTAGAATCTCTTCCATACGGTTCGTGGCAAGAAATTCCTAGATTAAGAACACTTGAATGTTGACAAGATCAAATCTCTCATCAATCATCCTGGTTCCGGTCCATCAATAGGAAACTAATCATATCAACTTGGCACTAATCGTATATCCTGGTTCCGGCCTAAGTTTGGAAATAGCTAAGTAATTGTAAAGGTTTGGTAGAACTTAGAGAGAGATCTATACTTTGATTTTCCAATTTTCTTAGAGATTACTCTCTACTTGTTGTAGTATTGAGTATCTTGGGATTAATTAGGTAGGTTTGCCTCGATCCGTAAGGAGATCTACTGAATATATTCTAGGGTATTTGGGCTACACAAATTGAAGATCCAAGTTGAAGAAGCAAAGAAGAATCAAGAGAAGGAGTTGAAGAGGAAGAAGGTTTAATGTCTATGTTTCACTTTCCCCTTTTCTTCTATTATTCCTTGTTATTCTTTGTAATTAGTTAACCAACCTTAGGAATTCTCATTTCTACATTTCTTATAGGTAGATTTGGTTGGTTTTATTTTACAAATTACTTGAGATATTGTGATGTTCTTGGATTGAATAATTGTGGTTTTATTAATTCGAATTGCAATTTCATTGATGACTTTAGATCTGAATTTTATCTTTAGTACAAGCTTTGATTTGAGATTGTGGTTTCGGATTAACACTAATTGTTAGGCCGGAACCAGGATATACGATTAGTGCCAAGTTGATGTGATTAGTTTCCTATTGATGGACCGAACCAGGATATACGATTAGTGCCAAGTTGATGTGATTAGTTTCCTATTGATGGACCGGAACCAGGATGATTGATGGGAGATTTGATTTTGTCAACATTCAAGTGTTCTTAATCTAGGAATTTCTTGCCACGAACCATATGAAAGAGATTCTACTTTAGACTTGATTTTGGTGGAGCTATGATACTAGATCCAAGATTATCCTATACTTGGTATTTTGTATCCTCTTATCTCACCTATATTTTACTAAGAATTCCTCCAAACCTTTTTACTTGCTTTATTCCTTACATTGTTCATTTAATTTGCTTTCTAGGATATAGACTTCAATCTTATCATTCTTGATATTGGTTGATTTACTTGTTGAATGATCCTTATTCACAAATCATATTCATAATTAGTTTGATTATATTTTCCACACTAGAATTTAATAGAAGTCTTAGGGAAAAACGATTTTTATAAATTTAAAATCTGAATACCACCTTATTTACTAAACTATTTTGATAGGTGCTCTCCCTAATTGAGTTATTTTATTAGTGACAAACCTATTTTAACTTTGAAGATTCTTTTTATTTTTAGTATTATTTATTCGATTATTTATATTAATATTATATATAACTCAAATACACATCAGATTTTTGGCGCCGTTGCCGGGGAATCCTATTAATTTTCAGATGTTTTTCCTCTAAGTTCGTTGTAATTTTTGGGAAAAATTTTCATCAACGTTGTGAAATTTATAACAAATTAATTTTGATATGATTTGTTTTATGATATCATTCTCAAGTAACTTTTACTTTTCATGTCTAATTCTTAGAATATCTTTGATCTCTTTGATAGATCTTGGATATTTTCTTGATCACTTTTATTTCATTTAGTTTAGATGTTTCAATTTCATTTGTTTCTTATTTTTAGTTGAGTAGTTTGATTTTGATTCTTCTTTTTCTTACTTTAGTAGTTTTCTTATGTTACTTGTATTTTGTTTCTCTTGTTTTCATATTGATTCATTTTCTTAGAATTTCTTGTAGATTTTTGGATTTAGATCTTAGGTTAGATGATTTAGTATCATGATTTTTAGGTTTAGTTAGTGTTTTGGTTAGTTTAGATCCCTTAGGTAAACTTTTACTTACAGATTTTGGTTAGATATAGCTTAGATATTTTAGATGTAGGTTAACTTTAGTTGATTTAGATTAGATAGCTTAGTTAGTTTAGTGCTTTATATTAGGTTAGCTTTTGATTCTTTAGATCCTTATCCTATAGAATAACTTAGATCTTTAGGTTTAACATCTTAGTTTGATCTTTAGTTTAGAATTTTTAGATCTAATTGTTTTTCCTAATCTCTAACTTGACTTAGTTTGTTCTAATCTCTTCTAACTTGATCTAACTAGTTCTTAGGTATTAGTATTAGATTTAACTAGTTTTCTAACTTGACTCTTTCTTTGATTGATTTTTATTTCATGTTCTTAGATGTATTTCCATATTCTCATTTTATGATCTTTGCTAGTTGTTATAGATATTATCTTGATTTTTAGGTTTTATGTTAGAGTAGTTTAGTTTACTTCTCTTCTTAATCTTAGTTTCATTACTTGTCATTTACTTGTTTTGCATTTTCTTTAGTTGTTTTACATTTCTTAGTTAGTTTTGCATGATCTTGTCATTTTATTTTCATTCCTTTATTTTCTTTAAGTGCTTTCTAGTTTAGTTAGTATTCTAATAATATCTTCAATTCATGAAGAATATTATCTAGATACTTACTTTTGTTAGGAATTGATGTTATATGTTTTTCTTATTTTCTATCTTTTATATGTTAGCCTTACCTTGCATTTGATATAAGTTTTGGTATAGCTTTGCTTTTAATTTCTTCTTTTAGAAATTTTTGATTAGATTTTGCATGTAGTAGATTTTTCAATAAAATTATTATTTAGATTTGCATTTTAGGAATTTATCTAGTAATCATTGAATTCTTTATGTAATAAATATGTATCTTTTTGTTGAAAAGTAAGCATTCTTAGAAACCAATTCTAAGAAATGCTAGTTTAGTGACCAACATTTTTAGTTTAGTTATTTAATTCACTTCATTAGCTTTGTTACGTTTCATTTTCAGATTTCAAGTATTTTGTATTGATTGTTTTTGTATGATTTAGTTAGTTTGCATGTTTTGTTTTTATTTGCAATTGATTTAATATACTCGTATGAATATGCATATGATGTTTTGTCTCATATTATGTTGAATTCCAGTAGTTAGTTTTGTGCTTGCATGAATTTGCTGTTCTTTGTTTTCCTTTACTTAGCATATGTTTTAGTTGTTTTGATGGTTTCACCAAACTGCATATTATTTTGTAGTTTGCATAGCTTTTACTTAGGTATAGTTTGCATGGTAATTTAGGTAAATTATTTTGCATGGATCTTGCTTTACTATCTTTTGCATTCCAGTAGTTAGAATTAGGTTATTATGTTCTAATAGGTTAGTACTGCATGTTTTGTTTTTATAATCTGCATTTGCATGCTTTTGCATTGCTTATATATTTATGTAGGTATTATTTAGAATTAACTAAACAATATTTTAGTGATCCTGTAGGATATTCTACTCATGTTCCTGCCAATATTACAGATAAGCAATCCATAAGACAAAATAATACTATAATATGTCTTTTAGAGATAATAAACTGTAAAGTCTCTAACATAGAAAATATAATAGCTAAATATGTAACTCCAGCTATACAGGTAGGTCCTTCTCAAAACAAAGAACTTGAAAGTATCATAGATCAATTATCAAAATTAGATATAAATGGAAAGACAATAAAAAAAGATAGACACTTCAAAGATAAAAATCCAGCATTTGGAACTGCAAAATGAATTTAGCAAGACATTCTTTTTCCGGATCTAGTAGGACATTAGCACCCACAGGACAAAATAATCAGATTAGTATAAATAATGGTACCTTTTTAGGAAGACTATTAAGTAGAGGAAATACTTCTAGTAGTAATAACTCGGAACCTATACGAGCATTAGAACAAGTTATAGACTTAGAATCTAACTTAGACCTTTATAGATATGACCAAATTAGATTATTAAATCCTCGTGTTTTATATAGAACAGGACCTTTAAATCTTTCAACTAGTTTGTTACAAATAAGTAGAGAGGAACAAGTACAAGTAACAACTAATGCTGTTAATTTAGAAATTATTAGTAAAGAATCTATACAAAAAAATAACGGGTAAAAGACTAGCTCATCTTGGTTTAGTTATGACTAGAAAACATGTAGCAAAAGTTTTAGTAGTACTTTTAGATACAAGTTGTCAAAAAGATGCTCAAAAAGCTACTTTAGCAACAATGGAATTAGATATGAGTAAAAGCAAACGACTTTATTTTTTAGCCTGATTTATTACTTTCTATAAATGATTTAGATAAAATAGTAATAGGTTTACAAGCTAAAGGATATGAAGGATTTCTTAGAAATGATGAAAATTTATTAATAAATATAGGAGTCTTAGGAAAACTTACAAATAGTAGTTGTATCCGAGGTAAGTTAAATATTGAGGGTATAATGAAACCTATAATATCAAAAGGGATTAAATTTTTAGAACCAATGAAAATAACTTCTAGTAGTTTAGAAGGATCTGAATGGAATTTAGGGAAAAATTTGATATAAAGATATTATTAGTACTCTGAATCACATGAAATGTTTAAAAATCGTGATGGATCTTATTCTTTAAGGTTTAGTAATTATCAGAACAAATCCAAAATAATTCAGAAGTAGAAGAAATTGAAGAACAATGAATAGATTTCTGAAGGAAAAATTATAATAGGATCGGGAATAGATTTATCTCTGATGAAGTTTTATCTCTAGAAATAGAAATGATAAATTTAGGACAATTATTAGAAACTAGTTATCTTGATAAAACATCTAATGGATATAGTGTAACATACGAAAATCCAAGATGTAGAATTTATGGAATCAACAAGTTCACCACCTATTCAAAACCTAGCACATCTAGTAATACACCAACCACAGTCATATGCAGCTCAACGTAATTATGATATAGGACAACCACCTAGAACACCTTATTCAGCATATAATGATAGGAATGAAGGTAGGATATTCCAAAGTAAGGACGTAGACTTCCTTTAGAAACATTAGATAGTAATCTTTTAATAGATAATGGTAAAATACTAAATTAACTGCACATGATCCCCAAATATGGCCACCTTTGTTAGAAACATGGTCTCAAATAGTTGGTAGAGAATATACTAAAGAAGATTTTACTTTTTGATGCCGTAGAATGTATAATTATTTAGAAAAATTCTTAGGAGAGACAGCTAGAGCACTATGGGAAAGTTATAAAGCAAATTTCCCTTTAGAATTTGCTAGAGACATAGAATTAGGTGATAATCCTTATAATTTTACAAATAAAGTAACTCTTTTAGTTCTTGGTGAACAACCTTAATTGCTTATGACAAACAAGAGATAGCATTAAATGTTTTCTCAAAGAATTCAAACTAACTAGTTTACGTTTCAAAGATCTCATAAACAAAGTGTTTAAAGAATGATTCACTTCTATGCCTCATCAAGTGTTTTCATGTTTAAATCAAGAAATATAAAATTGAACAAATCATTTTCAACTTAAATACGAAAACGATCATAAAATCATCCCGAGTGCAGTGTGTGCTCTATCTCAATTAGTGATCCAAATAGCAAATTTCCTTTCGAAGCAAATTACTCAAATAGTGGTTCGGTCGATCAAAAACTTCAACAAACGAGACATAATCACAATCAAATCTCAAGAAACAAGCCACTTATTCAAAAGTAAATTTTTATTCAATTTATTTTCTTTTATTCAAGGTTTTTATTGTTTGCTTAACAATATCAACTTTAACTACCCTTGTAACGAGTTCCACTCCGATGACTCCCGGATCCCGAGGACCTTAGGGCACCGGGCATTCAATTCCCATAAGAAGTGGTGCTCAAGTAGCAAAGGATACATGCAAATAACCTTTTATTCAACAATTTATTCAACGAAAATTAATAAAAGTGTGGCAAGTCTCTCAAAGAATTTTCAAGTGAAAACGCAAGTTATTTCCATTCCCAAAAGACTTAATACTACTCAAATAAATGTCCAAAAGTAGTCCACTAATCGGAACAACCAACCAAGAATAGCTGTGTCAAAAGAGTTTTTTCAGGATTTTCCTATAATCATGCTCGTATCAAGTATCAACAAAATGAACTAAATCAAATCTCGAGACTTTCAACAATCAACAACCGATATCTATCATCGGCTAAGCAAATCAAATTCCCACAAAAAGTTCACAAAATAATCTTTTCAAGTAAACTAATCATTTTGAAAAATTCGAAAAATTAAGCAATTTTTTGAAAATATTTGAAAATTTTGGCATTTTTTTTTTTTTGAAAATATTTGAAAATTGAGATAAAACGAGCACGCACACCTACCCCACAACTTGAAAATTGCACTGTCCTCGGTGTAAAAATTGAATACCCCACAACTTATTTGAAAAATAAATAAGTGCGAGAAAACTATAAATACAAAACGGGAATAAGTGTGAAAAAACTAGAAAAATAAAAACAAGAAAATTATATTCAAAACGGGAAAGTAAACTATGAACACAAAAGATAATCATATAAATCCAAATAAATCAAATAGTACATGCCGAGTAAAAACAAATAAAATCATCTAAAAAGTGAATAAATAAAACAAATAAACCCTATCCGGAAAATCCGGGAATAATATAACAAACAAGATAATAAAACCTATACTGGAACATCCAGCCACTAATAAAGCGATATAGACAATAATTGAACGCCAAAAACCAAGCATGACTCAATAAAAGCGGTAAAAGGAAAGGGAAGAAAGACAAATCTTGTTTCCGAGCAAGCATGCTTGGAACTTATTTTGTTCCTTTCTTAGGAGCTTCTTCCTTCTTCAATGACTTTTATAAGGCTCGCTTTGTCCTCCCTAACAACCTCATCTTTCGATGCATTCGATGGAATTTTGTTTGGTGCTGTTAGGGAGTAATCATTTTTGCTCGTTCTGAAAATTGTCTGGACAAATGTCCCACTTTCATTTCCAAGTTTTGTAGCGAAGCCTATTTATTCCTGTTTTACCTTCAACAAACAATCAAGAAAAATAGAATAGAACAAAACAAAGAAAGAAAGAAATTACAAGATTAAAAATGTCCTACTACAAACGATCTAGAGGAAAACACAAAAACAAGAAAAATTAAAGAAAGAAATCGCATTACCTACAAAACAAGAAAAGAGAGATTAGTAAGGATAAAAGGATATAAAATATAAGATTATTAAATAATGCTAATCTAATCAAAAATAAGGAAAAGAAAATGAATTAAATTAATTGAATGAAAGAAAGAAGAAAAAGAATGAAAGAATAAAAGAATGATAAATAAGAACATCCATGCAAATGAATTGAAGAATAATTTAAATAATTCATACAAGGAAGCTTAAAAGAATTTAAAAAAAATGAAGAAAGGAAAAGAAATGAAACTCATGCAAAAGAATTGAATTAAAAAGAAAGAGAAATGAAGTGTAATAGAACTGAACGAAAATGGAGGAAAAGAATTGAATTAAAAAGTGTGCATGCAATCGGCTACTGCCAAAAACAGAGGAAAAAAACAGGGGAAAGTGAAATTCCAGTTCTGGAATTTTGACAAAACAGAGCAATTACAGAGTTGTACAATAATTAGCTACTGGAATTTTCAATAAAACAGATGAATTAACCTTTATAGCTACTGGTTTTCTCTGCAAAACAGAGGAGAATGCTTGCTGGAATTTTTAGAATGACCAAAACAGATTGCAACTCACAAAATTATGGGCACTTTCAACAAAAACATTGAAGAAAACTCTCTGAAATTTTGCACAAAAACAAAACAAAACATGTAACAACTGCTGGATTTAAAATTCAGTAGCGATGAGGCATACAAAATGCTACTGGACTGCACAAAAATTTCATCAAAAACAGTGTATAAAAGTAATTCATCAAGCTGCTGGAAAATAGAACAAAAATGCTCATGCATTTGAATTTTCTAATTTGACCATAAGAAAGAAGTGATACATACACATATAAACTACATGCTATTACATGAAGAATAGAAAGAAATGCAATTACAAACAACTAACAAATCTATATACCATTATTTACAATGCCATGTAGAATGAAATTATAAAGAAACCATGCATAAACAAAGAAAACAAAGAACAACACCTACTGGAAATTGAAATATATTATATATATATTAACTAATCTAGTATACTGCCTGCAAGAAGGACTGCTGGACGAAATTTTCAATATAAATGCAATCCTAAACACTAATGTTACTGCCATGGAACTTTAGAAAACTAAATGCAAACTAAACTACCAAGGAAGACAAACTAATGTATCTACAAACAATTCATGCAAAACTATGCAAAAAGAAATTACAAAACAGCCATGAACTAACCTACTGGAAAATGTAGTAGAAACAGAAAACATCATGCATTAAGTTAACTAAATGAAGTGAAAAACAAACCATACAAAAACTATTGAAATGCAAAGACAAGCTAAGCTAAAGTAAACTAATTATGCAAAATGTTATTAACTATGCAAAATAATTAAATGCAATCTTTATGAACTAATATATATACTCATGACATGGAAAGTAAAGTAGATACAATTCATAAATCCTACTGTGCGCAAGAATCTATATGCTACTACCATGAAAATTTCAGCAAGCTACCTATAGTATATGCAAATTAAAATTTCAAAGCATAAATAAACAATTCATACAATAAATATGTACAGTATACTGCCTAATTCAATTCCATGCATATGATAAATATACGAGCTAACTACAACTCATGCAAAAACAGAACAAAATACACAAGAAACTACTGAATTAAAAACAAGGCAGCAGTGGTGTAAAAATTCTGCCACTGTACTGACCAAAATTTCAGCAAAAACTGAACAAAATCAAGCATACCACAAATTTCAGAATTAAACATTTCAGCAGCAGTGCAAACCAAATGTTACTGGACTGCCCACAAAATTTTTTTTTTTGAAAATGCAGTGTACAAAATCATCTAGCTACTGGAATGCAGAAATTAAGGAGAAATCACCATGCAATCTAACTAAATCATATGCAAAAACAATCAAAACAAAATACTTGAAATCTGAAAATGAAATGTAACAAAGCTAATGAAGTGAATTAAATAACTAAACTAGAAATGTTGGTCACTAAACTAGCATTTCTTAGAATTAGTTTCTAAGAATGCTTACTTTTCAACAAAAAGCTATACATATTTATTAACTAAAGAATTCAAAGATTACTAGATAAATTCCTAAAAATTGTAAATCAAAATAATAATAATGGTGACCTTTTATTTAAAAATCTACTACATGCAAAATCTAACAAAAATTTCAAAAAGAGGAAATGAAAAGCAAAGCTATACCAAAACTTATATCAAACACACGTTAAGGCTAACATATAAAAGATAGAAAATAAGAAAAACATATAACATCAATTCCTAACAAAAGTAAGTATCTAGATAATAGTCTTCATGAATTGAAGATATTATTAGAATACTAACTAAACTAGAAAGCTCTTAAAGAAAATTAAGGAATGAAGATAAAATGACAAGATCATGCAAAACTAACTAAGAAATGTAAGACAACTAAAGAAGATGCAAAACAAGTAAATGACAAGTAATAAAACTAGGATTAAGAAAAGAAGTAAACTAAACTACTCTAACATAATACCTAAAAATCAAGAAAAATTCTATAACAACTATCAAAAATCATGAAACGAATAACATGGAAATACATCTAAGAACATGAAATAGAAATCAATCAAAGAAAGAATCAAGTTAGAAAACTAGTTAGATCTAATACTAACCATACCTAAGAATCTAATTAGAAAAAGTTAGAAGGATTAGAACAAACTAAGTCAAGTTAGAGATTAGGAAAAACAATTAGATCTAAAATTCTCTACTAAAGATCAAACTAAGATATTAAACCAAAAATCTAAGTTATTCTAAAGGATAAGGATCTTAAAGAATTAAAATCTACCTAATCTAAAGCACTAAACTAACTAAGCTATCTAATCTAAATCAACTAAAGTTAACCTAAATCTAAAATATCTAAGCTATATCTAACCAAAATCTCTAAGTAAAAGTTTACCTAAGGGATCTAAACTAACCAAAATACTAACTAAACCTAAAAATCATGATACTAAATCATCTAACCTAAGATCTAAGTCCAAAAATCTATAATCTAAGTAAGAAAAATTCTAAGAAAAATGAATCAAATTGAAAGCAAGAGAAACAAAATACAAGTAACAAAAGAAAACTACTCAACTAAGAATAAGAAACAAATGAAAAAGAAACATCTAAACTAATTGAATTAAAATCGATCTATCAAATATCCAAGATCTATCAAATATCCAAGATCTATCAAAGAGATAAAAGATATTCTAAGAATTAGACATGAAAAGTAAAAGTTACTTGAGAATGATATCTTAAAACAAATCATATCAAAATTAATTCGTTATAAATTTCACACCGTTGATGAAAATTTTTCCCAAAAATTACAACAAACTTAGAGGAAAAACATCACGAAAATTAATAGGTTTCCCCGGCAACGGCGCCAAAAATCCGATGTGTTAATTTAAGTTATAAAATATTAATATAAATAATATAAATAATCGAATAAATAATACTTAAAAATAATAATAATTTTTAATATTAAAATAGGTTTGTCACAAATAAAATAACTCAATTAGGCAGAGCACCTATCGAAATAGTTTAGTAAATAAGGTGATATTCGGATTTTAAATTTATAAAAATCGTTTTTCCCTAAGACTTCTATTAAATTCTAGTGTGGAAAATATAATCAAACTAATTATGAATATGATTTGTGATTAAGGATCATTCAACAAGTAAATCAACCAATATCAAGAATGAAAAGATTGAATTCTAAATCCTAGAAAACAAAGTAAAGAACAATGTAAGGAATAAAGCAAGTAAAAAGGTTGGGAGGAATTCTTTGTAAAATATAGGTGAGATAAGAGGATACAAAATACCAAGTATAGGATAATCTTGGATCTAGTATCATAGCTCCACCAAAATCAAGTCTAAAGTAGAATCTCTTCCATACGGTTCGTGGCAAGAAATTCCTAGATTAAGAACACTTGAATGTTGACAAGATCAAATCTCCCATTAATCATCCGGGTCTGGTCCATCAATAGGAAACTAATCACATCAACTTGGCACTAATCGTATATCCGGGTCTGGCCTAACAATTAGTGTTAATCCGAACCACAATCTCAAATCAAAGCTTGTACTAAAGATAAAATTCAGATCTAAAGTCATCAATGAAATTGCAATTCGAATTAATAAAACCACAATCATTCCTTCCAAGAACATCACAATATCTCAAGTAATTTGTAAAATAAAACCAACCAAATCTACCTATAAGAAATGTAGAAATGAGAATTCCTAAGGTTGGTTAACTAATTACAAAGAATAACAAGGAATAATAGAAGAAAAGGGGAAAGTGAAACATAGACATTAAACCTTCTTCCTCTTCAACTCCTTCTCTTGATTCTTCTTTGCTTCTTCAACTTGGATCTTCAATTTGTGTAGCCCAAATACCCTAGAATATATTCAGCAAATTTCCTTACGGATCGAGGCAAACTCACCAAATTAATCCCAAGATACTCAATACTACAACAAGTAGAGAGTAATCTCTAAGAAAATTGGAAAATCAAAGCATAGATCTCTCTCTAAGTTCTACCAAACCTCTCAAATTACTTAGCAATTAAGCCTAATTAAACCTCTATCCAACCTCAATTAATGGTAAAAATCCCAATATTTATAGATAACCAAAACAGGGGTAAAAATAGGAATTTTACACAAAAATCTCTAAAATCTCGGAACAGGGCCAAACCACGGCTCGGGGTGATATACGTAACACGGCTCGGTGACGGTTTCATCACCGAGCGCGTGTTGACTCCTGGCCGTGTTATTCCTTCGCCTGGCCGTGTTCTTGAACCGAGCACGTGTTCACTAGCTTGGCAGGGCGTGTTCACCTGCTTGGAAGGGCGTGTTCTTGGACCGAGCACGTGTTGCTGGACTGATTTGTATTTCTTTCCGAAATTGCATATTTAGTCCCTAAACTTTGCTCTTTTGATCCATTAACTCCACAAACTTCCCGAAAATAGAATTATCACAATTAAGTGCACAATTAACATATTTATCTCAATTTACTCTATTAAACCTCAACAATTATGCACAATTACCCTTCAAAAACATTACCAAATTTAGCGTTATCACTCCTCAAGAATATGATAAGCCTAATAAACAAGTCTAAGCTTAGAAATCAAATAAAATATAAAACTAATAAAAAGAAAATTATTTTAAAAAAGAGTAATGCAAGAAAACCCATATCTTAATAAAGACAAACATGCTAGGTAGATTTGATAGAAACGTAATTATAAAAAAATAAACTTAGTAAAGCGGAATACAGATCATTTAGCGCCAGAGAATGTGATAGAAAATATAATAATAGAAATAAAAAGCAATATTAATTGAATGTGTAAATGAAGATTTGCTATATAGATGAAACTTTATCCGATACATGAGTATTTTTAGTATAATTAGCATAGACGATACTTTTATATTCCTTAAAAAAAATTGAAAATAAGACTTAGGTTTTGCACAAGAATTAATAGGAACCTAATAATTTATATAAAAAAAAAAAAAGAGTTTATGTTAACAAATTTAGATGATGTATTAAAACTTGTGAAAATACTGTTAATTTAAACCCAAACAGAATATACCTAGTGAAAATTCAATAGTTCCTGATAACATAGTACTTCCTGATATACAACAACATGAAAATGAATGAACAAACTCGTAGAGAACAAATGAATAATTTTATAGAAAGTTTATTAACATGGACAGTTAGATCTCAATGTTACTGTTGTCTTATGTCTTAGATCATATCAAAATAGATATTGATGGTCATAAACAAAGATTAGAAGAAATGAAATCTTTAAGTAATAATAGTTTTACACATAGGCATAATATTTTAGATATGAGAATACTTATTTTAAGAAAAGAACTAGTATAAAGATATTCATGATCATTTTAAGGAATGTCATTTCGAATGACTACAAGTAAAAACGATACTACAGGTAGCAAAAATCGTGAACCGGATGGCTATCACCTTAGCATAGCAATAGATACTGTTTCTAAAGGTATTAAAAAATCTTTTAAACCTAGCACAAATAGAAGTTATATATTACAAAGTTTGACATAGGTTAAATTTAATTTATTAAAAAGACATGCACGCTTAGTTCGAGCTACCAAAGACATTGAAAAATTAGAATTGCATAAAAATCAGTTTAAGTTAAAAAATAACTTAGATAGATTTAAAAGGATAGTAGGAAGTGATATAAACACAATTCCAGAACAGCCAACCAAACATATGGCCCTTAGATAAATTAATAGATGAAGCCGCTACTAGTAAACAAATAGAACCTAGTCGGATGCCTGAATTAACAAATCCAAATCCTGACCCATTTATAAATTTAAGTTTAGAACTATTTAATAAAAACACTGATATATACATTGATAATGTATTAGTAACTTCTCCCATAGAATATATACCAGAAGTTCCTCCACCCCTATTAGATACCCTAGAACCTTCTACATTACAACAACTAGACATCCCTTTACCTTTAGCTGAGGTATTACATCCCTGGATAGGAGATTTATTTATCCCAAAAGAAAAATAATTATGTCTATAGATTGTTCTCATAAGTGGATTGGAAATAGGGGTAGTAATGATAAACCTTGTATATATTGTTTCAAGTATCCTGTATTACATCTTAGATATAAATGTGATTTATGTCATAAAGAAGCCTACACTTTTTGTCTTAAAGATTTAAACGTTTCTCCGATCCCTATACCTAAACAACAAATAAATGATAAACAAAAACATGATACTATAGAACTTAGGATATTACATATTGAAAATATGCTTCAAGAATTACAAGAAAGATTATCTAGTATTGAGTTAAAAATAAAGAAATGGATAGGTTAGATTTTTATGGAATCCAATTAGACCAATACTTAGGTATAGAAGACTATGAAAATGCCTGTAAGATTCGTAGATATATCAAATTAGAAACAATTAAGTGTAATTTAGCAGCAACCAAAATACAAAGGAAATTTAGGAAAAATAGAGATTATTTAGAAAAATTAGAAATCATACCTTTACTTAATGAAGATGTAGAATATTTATCAACAAAACACTAGTGAAGAACTTTGTAGATACTCTGAGTGGACATTATAAAGAAAAGAATCTCGGTAGTATAGATCAAGAAATCCGAGCAGAGAAATATACTCTTGATAGTTTTAGATTATTTCGATAAATAAGCATGGAATTTTAGTTAGAACTGATTGTGAAGCTATTGTTAAGTTTTTTGAAAATAAAAATAGTAAACGAATTAGCCAAAGAAGATGGCTTGTTTTTAAAGATAGTATTATTAATTCTAATTATCGAATTAAATTTGAACATATTAAATGAAAAGATAATTATTTAGGTGATAAATTATCCAGATTTCTTTTATTTGACCAACAAGTCCTTGAAGAGCCACCTTAATTATTTAGTATAACTTACCAGGTTAAAAACAGTATTCAAAGCTGTTATGGATACCGTTTAATCAATAGAGTCCATAATTGGTATTATTATAATATTAGATTTTAAATCTCCCAGATATTGTTTAAGATTCACTCTTAATCCAAGTACCGTTTCATTACAGGAGCTTGAGACATTTGGGATTAGGAATAATTATTACATAGCCTAGAATCATTTTTATATTTTGTACTTAATGTTGTTTTAATATTGCAGATGGCAACCAACATTCCTAGTCAGTTTAAATTTGGTCCCTATAGTTTTCCAACCTTCCCACAGAAACATGTTTTCGGATCTCAATTCCTACTTCTCCCGGAACAACAATGCCCGGTTGATAATCTGTTCAATCAACCAAAAACAAATCAATTTCTTACCATTATCCATGCTTTAGTCGGACACCTGGCTAATCTCAATGGTCAAATCCTTTGTTTTCAACAAAAACCCTCTCCTAGCCATGATGAACCCATCCGACCCCATACTTTCACCAGATCGCGTGAAAAGGAACGATTATTGATAGTAGAAAATGGAAACAAAGCAAAACGCCTTGCTGATTTAGAAAAACAATTACAAAACATGGAAAAGAAGCTAGTCAAACCGCTTGGAGCTCAATTTGCTTAAAAAAGAATGGGATAAAGAATGGAATCAAAAGCAAGAATTTTTGGAAGTTTTTCCAGAAAAACTTGATGAAGTTAAAGAGAAAATCAGAGAGATTGTTCTTCGAGATACCAAACGGAACATACTCACAACCCAGCAGACTTTAAGAACAATGGCAGAAACCAAGGAAGTTCCTTTTAGTGGATTAGCACTATGCGTGCTTGCTTTTAAAGAAAACAAACATCCCCAACAATATTGCAAGTGTGACAAGGGCTTCAATTTTGTCCAAGCATCTATCGATTTACGGAATTGGAAGGATATTAATGATTTTTTATCATTCAAAAATTTGTTTACCACAGGAATGATAAGAAGAGTCATGGTTACTACTCCTAGGCAAGTGATTGATCACATAGAACCCGTCTCATGGAGACTTTCCTATATTCTCCAGCAAATACTCAAGACTGATGTTGTCCGTAATGGATACATTAATCTTGAATTTGAAACAGTTCCCCAGTCCTTGACATTACCTGATCCGCTTGACACACTATTTTGCTTACCACACATGACTACAAGTTACCAATACAGAAGTCATTGGAGTTTGGTTTCTCACTTCTCAAAGGAAATGAAGAAGAACAGTATACTCCGGCTAGAGTATATCTCCAGGCAGCACAGCCGTTAATTTCTCATATTCCTAGGTATGATTTTCAACTTTTCACAGAAGAGAAAAATATGAAAGTCTTTGGAAGTCCATACCTACACAAGAGGACTTTTGATGTTCCCTTCCTCAACCATGTCACGGAAGACGTTTCACAGATGTTCCATGTTCAGTCCATTCATCAATATCAAGTTGCTCGGAATTATGGAGATTATTTAGACACACAGGTTACGAAATTCCACTGGACATGCTCCTGCAGGACTTGATCTAGAAGAATTTGATGCACAACAGGAAAATGACAACATGATGATGGAAGTTTGATCTAAGTGCTCTACGCACTCCCTAGTGGTGAGACATACCAGAAGGACTCCACTCGGTCCAATAATACATGATGGCCGACATCTTTCCTGTATGCCATTTTATCGCTTTACGCGTGACATTTTCCAGCTTTGCGTGTAAGTGTGCCTCTTTACTGACTTTGCGTATGACTTTTTCTTGCTTTCCGTGTGAAATTATCTTGTAATGACAGCTTTACTGTTGTTAGTGCTTGTTTGCTTTATTTGTTTTGCTTTCTTCAAATTGCCTATATATATGGCTTTCCTTTGTAATACAAAAAACACACAAGACGAAATAAGAAAATATAGAGAGAAGACAGAGAAGATAGTGTGAGAAAGCTTGAAGTGTGCTAAGTTTGCTTCTTGTACAAGTGTTTCTGGAATATATCAATAAAAATTGTAAGTTTGTATTACTTTAAAGTTAATATTGCTTTATTCTTATTAGAATGATAGCTTAAAAACCCCTCCGGGAAAGAGGGGTATGATAACTCAATGAATTCAGGAACTCATCTTCTTATATCCTTTCTGCATCTCATAACATGGTTTTCATCTATCTGTTCGTTTCTTTTGTTCTTTTAAATATCATCTTTCCGATCAAAAAGACTGGTTAAGCTTAAGAGGTATCTTTGTATATCTTGGATGCTTATTAGCCGTAAGGTTAAGGTGAGCTTGGAGAGATTCTGTATCCGTTTGTTTTGTTTTCATATGATTAATAGACTCCGGTTAGGCTTAAAGAATTATAAATGGCTTGTTAGGGAAGAAGCCCGTGTTTAGCCTTTAAACATTCCGGATGCCTATTAGCCGAAAGGTTAAGGTGAAATCATAAGTGTCCGGAGGACAGGAAAGAATAAGGAATTTATTTCCTATATCTTGACTAAACGATCAAGAAGAATACCTTGATTAACCGATCAAGAAGGGCATGTATTCTTCAACTGATCCACCTCACCAAGACACGTACTATTGTTATGAAAACCAGTTATCTTGGGCGCAGGGTATACATGGCACGGGGCGGCATGTAGTGTTTAACCCATTTTATAACCCCCTGTCTCTTTTTGGTTTTGGGCAGTACAGTGGCAGAATTTTTACACCACTGAATATTTAATCCAGTAGTTATTACATGTTTTGTTCTATTTTTGTCAAATTTCAGTGAGTCCTCTTCACTGTTTTTGTTGTAATGTGTCCAGAAATTTGCAATTGGCAGTCTGTTTTGGTCATTCTAAAAATTCCAGCATGCATTTTCCTCTGTTTTGCAGAGAAATCCAGTAGCTATAATGGTTAATTCCTCTGTTTTATACAAAATTCCAGTAGCTAATTTATGTACAACTCTGTATTTTCTCTGTTTTGAACATAAATCCAGAACTGAAATTTTATTCCCCTGCTTTTCCCCTGGTTCTTTCTACCCGAGAGCATGCCAAATTTTCTTTTCATTTTCACTTCTTCAAATTAATTTCCAGAATTCATTTCTTATCCATTTCTTTTCCTTTTCTATTTAATCTTGCATGCTCATTAAATCTTTTCAATTCCTTCTCCATTTTTATTTCTTTCAAATTTCTTTCTATCTTATACATTTCATTCCATTCTTCTTTATCATTCTTTCATTCTTTTTCTTCTTTCTTTCTTTCAATTAATTTAATTCATTTTATTTTCCTTATTTTTTATTAGATTAGCATTATTTAATAATCTTATATTTTACATCATTTTATCCTTACTAATCTCTCTTTTCTTGTTTTGTAGGTAATGTGATTTATTTATCTTGTTTTTCTTGTTCTTTTAATTTCTTTACTAGATCGTTTGTAGTAGGACATTTTTTTTAATCTTGTAATTTCTTTCTTTCTTTGTTTTGTTCTATTCTATTTTTCTTGATTGTTTGTTGAAGGTAAAATAGGAATCAATAGGTTTCGCTACAAAACCTAGAAATGCAAGTGGGACAATTGTCCAGGCAATTTTCAGAACAAGCAAAAATGATTACTCCCTAATAGCACCGAACAAAATTCCATCGAATAAATCGAGAGATGAGGTTGTTAGGGAGGACAAAGCGAGCCTTATAAAAGTCATTGAAGAAGGAAGAAGCTCCTAAGAAAGGAACAAAATAAGTTCCAAGCATGCTTGCTCGGAAACAAGATTTGTCTTTCTTCCCTTTCCTTTTACCGCTTTTATCGAGTCATACTTGGTTTTTGGCGTTCAATTATTGTCTATATCGCTTTATTAGTGGCTGGATTTTCCGGATAGGGTTTATTTGTTTTATTTATTCACTTTTTAGATGATTTTATTTTGTTTTTACTCGGCATGTACTTGATTTATTTAGGATTTTTATGATTATCTTTTGTGTTCATAGTTGACTTTCCCGTTTTAAATAAAATTTTCTTGTTTTTATTTTTCTAGTTTTTCGCACTTATTCCCGTTTTGTATTTATAGTTTTCTCGCACTTATTTATTTTTCAAATAAGTTGTGGGGTATTCGCTTTTTACTTGCGGGTTGTAATTTTCAAGTTGTGGGGTAGTGTCGTGCACACTCGATTTTATCTCAATTTTTCAAAAAAATTGCTAAATTTTTCAAATTTTTCAAAATGATTAGTTTACTTGAAAAGATTATTTGTGAACTTTTTGTGGGAATTTGATTTGCTTAGGCGATGATAGATATCGGTTGTTGATTGTTGAAAGTCTCGAGATTTGATTTAGTTCATTTTGTTGATACTTGATACGAGCATGATTATAGGAAAAATCCTGAAAAACTCTTTTGACACACCTATTTTGGTTGGTTGTTACGATTAGTGGACTACTTTTGGACATTTATTTGAATAGTATTAAGTCTTTTGGGAATGGAAATAACTTGAATTTTCACTTGAAAAATTCTTTGAGATACTTGCCACACTTTTAATTTTAGTTGAATAAATTGTTGAATAAAAGGTTGTTTTGCATGTATCCTTTGCTACTTGAGCACCACTTCTTATGGGAATTAAATGCCCGGGGCCCTAAGGTCCTCGGGATCTGGGAGTCACCGAGTGGAACTCGTTACAAGGGTAGTTAAAGTTGATGTTAAGCAAACAATAAAAACCTTGAATAAAAGAGAATAAATTGAATAAAAATTTACTTTTGAATAAGTGTCTTGTTTCTTGAGATTTGATTGTGATTATGTCTCGTTGTTGAAGTTTTTGATCGACCGAACCACTTTATTTGAGTAATTTGCTATTTGGATCACTAATTGAGGATAAGGGCACACACTTCACTCGGGATGATTTTATGATCGTTTTTCTTATTTAAGTTGAAAATGATTTGTTCAATTTTTGTATTTCTTGATTTAAACATGAAAATACTTGATGAGGCATAGAAGTGAATCATTCTTTAAACACTTTGTTTATAGAATCTTTGAGAAGTAAACTAGTTAGTTTGAATTCTTTGAGAAAACATTTATGTGAAACTTCTGCTTAGATGATTTGTATTTTCAAAAATTCCTTCTTTGATTTAGCAAGAGAATTTGAAGCAAAGGTTAAGTTATGTGAGTTATTATGATAACACTAAATTTGGTAATGTTTTGGAAGTGTATTTGTAAATAGGTGTTGGGGTTTATTAAGAGTAAATTGAGATAAATATGTTAATTGTGCACTTAATTGTGATGTTTACATTTTCGGGAAATTAGTGGGGCTAATTGATCAAAAGAGCAAGGTTTGGAGAGAGAGGGACTAAATGTCTGATTCAACGGGAAAGAAATACAAATCCAGTCGGCAAACAAGCAAACGAGACAAGAACATGCCCGGCCAAGAAGGTGCGAACACGCCGCCCCCTGACTATTGAACACGCGCTTCCAAGCTAGTGAACACGCTCGGTGAATAGACTCACGCCCGGCCAGAGGAGAGAATTTGGAGTCACCTTGGCTCCCAGGCTCGGCCACGTGAGCCCCATACACGACTTCCCAACACGGGTGCCAACACGCCGTGTCGCGTATCCTGACACGGGAGAGGCGGCCGCAGTCGGCTCCTGGGTAGCAGCAATGCGTGTCCTTGCCTCTTGTTGTACAACCTGCAGATTGTAACAGACGTGATTAGGCAAATTTCAGGTGCATAAATTACAATTTACCTGTTTGATTATCTATAAATATTGGGATTTTTACCATTATTTAGGGTAAGGAGTTGGATCAAGGTTGGATAGAGGAGTTTGATTAGAATTTGAATAGCTAAAGTAATTGTAAAGGTTTTGGTAGAACTTAGAGAGAGATCTATACTTTGATTTTCCAATTTTCTTAGAATTACTCTCTACATTGTAGTATTGAGTATCTTGGGATTAATTTGAGTAGGTTTGCCTCGATCCGTGAGGAAATCTTTGAATATATTCTAGAGGTATTTGGAGCTACACAGAATTGAAGATCCAGAAGTTGAAGAAGCAAAGAAGAATCAAGAGAAGGAGTTGAAGAGGGAAGAAGGTTTAATGTCTATGTTTCACTTTCCCCTTTTCTTCTATTATTCCTTGTTATTCTTTTGTAATTAGTTAACTTGACCTTAGGAATTCTCATTTCTACATTTCTTATAGGTAGATTTGGTTGGTTTTTATTTTACAAATTACTTGAGATATTGTGATGTTCTTGGATTGAATGATTGTGGTTTTATTAATTGTTTAATTGGGTGACTTTAGGATCTGAATTTTATCTTTAGTATCAAGCTTTGATTTGAGATTGTGGTTTTGGATTAACACTAATTGTTAGGCCGGAGCACGGGGATATACGATTAGTGCCAAGTTGATGTGATTAGTTTCCCTATTGATGGACCCGGAACCCGGGATGATTGATGAGAGATTTGATCTTGTCAACATTCAAGTGTTCTTAATCTAGGAATTTCTTGCCACGAACCGTATGGAAGAGATTCTACTTTAGACTTGATTTTGGTGGAGCTATGATACTGAGATCCAAGATTATCTATACTTGGTATTTTTGTATCCTCTTATCTCATATATTTTTACTAAGAATTCCTCCCGACCTTTTTACTTGCTTTATTCCTTACATTGTTCATTTACTTTGCTTTCTAGGATTTAGAATTCAATCTTATCATTCTTGATATTGATTTGATTTACTTGTTGAATGATCACTTATTCACCAAATCCATATTCATAATTAGTTTGATTATATTTTCCACACTAGAGAATTTAATAGAAGTCTTAGGGAAAAGCGATTTTTATAAATTTAAAATGCGAATACCACCTTATTTACTAAACTATTTCGATAGGTCTCTGCCTAATTGAGTTATTTTATTAGTGACAAACCTATTTTTATCTTTGAAGATTCTTATTATTTTTAGTATTATTTATTCGATTATTTATATTAATATTATATATAACTCGAAATACACATCGATACCTGAGGGCACGGGCGTTTCCGGCTACGGGCGTATGTAAATGTACTGCAGGGCGTATCATATTTCCAAAATGTTGCACTTTTGCCTCTAAATTTATCTTTTACCCCATCAATTTGCCCAGAAGTTACAAACGAGAATATTTGCAATTAAACCCAAATCGATCAATTTATCTCAATTTAATACAATTATATTCACAAATCATGCCGCAATTATATCTCAAAACATGATCATATTTGATGTTATCAAATTATTATATCATGTTTTATCTCCAAAAAGAACCAATCAGATTAAATTTCTTTTTTGAGATTATAGTATTCTATATGATAGAAATGACGATCTATATTTTTGAAGAGAATTGATTAAAAATTTATGGGTGTTTAGAAGATAAATTTCTTATTCCCAATCTAATTCAAAAGGTGTGTAATGATAGGTGTATTGATATGACAACAACAAGTTAAAGTTCATATAATGCTATTTGGTTATTGTAATCGAAAATGATGTGTACTATGCACTCTTTCGCTTTTTTTTTTTTTTTTTTTTAAATCTATCTAAATCATGCTAAAATCAGTCCTGTAAGCCGTTGTTCTGCCATATTGGTGGTGATTGGTGAAAGAGAGGAAGAGAAGAAGAGGGAAGAAACAAGAAATGGAAACAGAGAAAGTGATAGAAAAAGTGAAGAAAGAAGAAAGAGGGAAGAAGAAGAGTAGAGAGAAAAATTCCTACCCCTACCAATCATTGAGACCCCGATAGGTCTCGTTTGTGAATGAGTCAAGGGCACATTGGAAAGAAATTTCAAAATTAATGTTTGGGGAGGATAGGTTTTAAGACAAGATGGACCAAAATTAAATTGTTTGGGGTTTTGTCCATAAATCTATAATAAATAAATCGAGATTTGAGGAAAACGAGAATTTATAACTAATCTACTACCTATCTATTTTTACATTATATCTGTTCTTTTTCAAGGTGTCTTTGTTGTAAAATATTTCAAAGACATCAATAAGATTGTAAGTTTGTATTAAATTCGATGAAAGATGTAAAACCCCTGCGGAAAGGGGGTATGATAATTTGATATCTCTATTTCGGGATATATTACTTGGATTACTTGGATTATGTTTTCTGTGATTCATGGTTTTCATCATATTCAATTGTTCTCTTCCTTTTATGTGTAATCTTCTTGATCAAAAGACTGTGGTAGGCTTAAGAGATAACATTGATTATCTTAGATGCTATGTAGCAAGGTTAAGGGTGAAAGATCGAGGAAGATTTGTGTTTGTATGTTTGTTTTCCTTTTCTTATGATTAATAGACTCTGGTTAAAACTTAAAAAAATTATGTGTGGGAAGAAGCTTGAGTGTTTGGCCTCGATTATTACGGATGCCTATTAGCAGAAAGGTTAAAGGTGAGATACATAAAATGACCCTGTTTATTTTTTTTTTAAAAAAAAAAGTATATTGTTTGGAGGAAAGAAAAGAATAAGAGATTTATTCTCTATCTTGGCTGAAATTGATGATTTCGACGTTTCGGCGCCAGCGAAACACGTCTTTATTATGTTAAGCGGTAAGAAATATTGTTTTGAATAACGATTGTTGATGCGAGGCAGGGGCACATAACATGCACACAGGGCGGCATGTAGAGTATGTTTTAACGGGGCTCTTTCATGTAGTGTCGAGTTATACCAGTAATCCCACACTCGGATACGCGGCACTGTAGGTGAGTTGGGTGTCGAACTCCCTCCTTTGGGCAAGGAGTGTGGTTGTTGACCACTCGGCCACAACAACGCTTGACAATAATATCTCATTTGTGGTTTTGATGTTCCATTGTGCAGTGTTTCGTCTTGTGATAGATTGTACTTTAAAAAGAGAGGCTAATAGCTAATATATTATCCCCAGACTAATATATTGTCTAAATCTAAATTTAGAAATAAAATGTTAAACAAAAGACTAGCTAGTATAAAACATGAAAGAAAATTAAAAGGGTAAAAGCTAAAAGAATTTGGCAACACAATTTTGAACTTAAAATTCCAAAAGAAATGAAACCAAAAAACCCATTAAATTAACCACTTACTTGGAGCAAGTCGAATCAGAAGTTTAATAATGTCAAGAAATAAATACCAAACAAAACACAGAGCAAATCCATGAGATAAATATGGCAGCAACATATCTATTAGCAGATGAATAAAATTTATTGCCAAAGAGAGGAGGCTCTAGGGAAGCTGAGCAGCTGTAAGTTTTGAATCTTAGAGAACGATAATGATCTCCTCTGTGCAGAGATTGGTGAGAACTCGAGTTGTTTAAAAAAGAACACTTTGGCGTTCTCTGGGATGAACTTTATGAGATTGGTGTCTTTTTCAGTTCTTGAGACAATTATATGTGAATCTGAACTGCAGTATGAGATGTAAATGAAAATAGTTAAGGATTATTCCATCTCTTCAGCCATTATTATTCTCATAGTGCCCGCAAATCATTTCCCCACTAATGTAACCTGAATCAATAATTTATATATATATTGATTTAGGTTAAATCGGAATTAAAGTTTACCGGTAAAAAGTTTAAATTGATAGAAATTGGTTAAATTTAGACGCAAATACATTCACTTGTAATTGAAGAGCAGATCATAGAAAGAGAAGAAATTTGAATTTGCCATGACTCATCT
>JAHSUH010000084.1:0-33748 GCA_025388415.1 Cynanchum wilfordii
TTAATGTATTGACAGCCAAAAGTGATGTCTATGGACTTGGAGTGGTTCTGCTAGAACTCTTAACCGGGAAGAGAGCTATCTTCAAGGTAGATGAAGAAGACGGGAGTAGTAGCCCAATGAGCGTGGTGGACTATGCCGTACCGGCAATATTGGGCGGAGAGTTGACTAAGATACTTGACCCGAGAGTTGGGCCACCGGAAGTGAATGAAGCGGAGGCAGTAGAGTTGGTGGGATACACAGCATTGCACTGTGTGAATTTGGAAGGGAAAGATAGGCCAAGTATGGCTGACATTGTAGCTAATTTGGAAAGAGCGTTGGTGATATGTGATGATAGCCATGGCAGCATTTCCAGTGGTCAAATTTCCATTGTTTCAGAATGAATGAAATCAAAAAGTTTCCAGCTTTTGTTCTCTATTCATTTAAAAACAGAATTTTTGGAGGTTCAAATTCTCTTGTTGTTTATGCCTTTTGGGATGAGAAATTGTAAAAGATTAGAAGATTTTTATTTTTGAATTTTTCTAACATTAGTTATGATTAGAATTTTGTTAAAAACAGAGATGAAAATTGATTCAAGAAAGTAGTCATCATCATTTTTCCAACAATTGAATTCTCTTTCTTGTGTTCTTTCATTTCAGTATATAGTTGTTGCTTTTTGATTTTCACGTGCCCTTGTCATATATGCATTTCCACTGAAGAATGAATGACTGGGTCGTCTTGGTACATAATATTCGAACAAGTACACCGTAGATATATATATATATATATATCATATGACGAGGCCACAAAAAATAAGTTTTGCTGACATATTCTTCCAAATGCATAGTTAAGTCTACTTTTCATACATACACGCTATGTCATGAATGGCTAATTAATAACTTTTGAAATTGACTTTGAAAAATCAAACCAAGTCATTAGATTAGATTAGATAATGTAACTAAAACTGGACACCAGATTTGTAAATACAGCAAAGCTTTGCTCCTACAATAATTCAAATACTTAAATTAGGCGTCGTCTACTACACTAAGTAGTCTTTCGGAGTCTTGCTTCAGGTGGTGACAGGCAGAAACATCGTCTTTTAATCATTATGTGTTTTTATTATTGTTTTATCTATATGAATGAAGTATATTATTTATTTATTTATTTATGTATTTTGTTGAAGAAAAACAGATAGTTAAGAAGATACCGGTGATGGGATATTCATTTAATGAATAGTAAGTATGAAAACTCATAAACATTCAACGGGTTTAGACCGACTTTAGCATCGGTGGCTATAACCTGGCTGCATTCATTTTCCGATGTTCCACGTGCATATATATGTATTCTTGTGACCTGATTTTGCATTCGGTGATCCTTGAATGTATTAAGCAATATCCCAATACCTTCACATGTTCATATATATGATCGAATTCTCTCATAGATTATTGGGAACCTAAGACTCACAACCACACGTCTGCAAGCTTTCCAATCTATGCTAGGAATTCCGTGACAATATATATATATATATATATACATGGGGTCGTCAAACACATAATTAAAAGCGCGCATGCATCAGTATGAACAATCAAATTCATTATGTTCTGTTGAATAATTTTCACATGAATCCTCTTTTGACATGAAATTTACACACTTTTATACAAGAAAAAAAGAATGTATATCAAACTTGAATTATAAGATTTAACATTTACCTTTTTAAAAGTGGATGAAAAATTTTCAATTCTTGAATCTTTACTTTTAAAACAACCATTTTAGTGTAGAATAATTACACGCAACACTGATTCCATAATGATGATATGGTGAAAAATTAAAAGGTGATTAAAATTTTAAATTTTTAGATAATACTTACCATGAAGTTACCCACTCGAAAGAAAGAAAAATTAAAATTTCACCATATTGAGTTTAGCTCCAAGAACGAAATGCAACCAAATTGAAGCTAAAAAAATATGAGGGTGTAGCTTGGGCGGGTCAGGGTCAGGGTCGGGTCATGGGAAACTGAAACAACTCAGCTGAATTGATTAGATATGTCCAACTGATCACCTTAGTGGACGGTGAGGGACTCCGACTTTGTTGACTTTTTTTCCCTTTTTTTTTATTTTTTTTTTTTTTTTGTGGAAACCGAGTTTTCTTTCAAGAATGGTGTCCGAATTAAAATGCTGAATAATCTTAAAAGCATCAATGATTCAGAATAAATACACACAATAAAATATAAAAATAAAAAGTTGACGGAGAAACTAATAATAAAAAAAAGAAATTACGTGCGCCTGTCCTTTTGGTTAGCCAAATAGATGAAACCTTTTAAAAAAAAAAAAAAAAAGGCAAAGAAGAAGAAAACATCAACCGAACAAGTTTTGATTGGGGAAAACAGGCTCACAAAATGCAGAGACCTTCACCACAATAATAGTTCATCAAACCCTAATTCATAGAAATTGTATATGAATGAATGTTTTGTGCAAGAGTAAGTATCTTTTTCCTATTCCATGTCTAAAACTAACATTATTTTCTCTTTGATCAAGATAATCTAATTCTTGATGTAAGAATAATTGAAAATAAAGGTAGCATATACCTGTTTTTTTTTTTTTTTTCTTTACAACATAGTTAACAGAATGGCAAAAATGGAACCCCAAACAGAAAATCTTATCTTCCTTCAACACAAACCAAGGAATGAGTTCTACGGTTCAGCATTTCTTACAACTATACTTTATCATATACTGAATCCCCAACTCAGAAATAAACTCAGGACCAAAATTATGTAAATAATCAGATCCTACTACTACCATGCATTCTTCTATGCCGTTGTACTTCAACTTCATTCATCCTATCAGACAGCCACAAAAGGCCCTTGTATCCATAATATGTAAATACAAACAAACTTACCAAAATGGCAACAATCAAGACAAGCCTCCGGATTGCTGTTATGATAATCTGTTAAGAAGGAAATCAAACAAAAAAACCTTCATTAAAACACTAATACAAAGAAATACAAAGTTGCTTTAACTTTACTCAAGAGCGCTAAAGGCCATGTTGGAAACCTCAAGTCTTGAAATTTTATTCTCTTCTTGTGTCTTTTCTCGCCTCCTCCTGCGCTTTGGTCCTGATTTTTCAGTATCTGGCTCCTTGTTCTTTGAAAATCAAGATAAAATTTGAAGTTAGATATATGTTACGGCAAACATGCCCAACACAATTAATTCCAATTAATAGGATGAAAATCAAATCCGCTTCGACTAATTGTTATCAGGTTTATTATAGTACATGATTTCCACTGCGGAAAGATAAACAATGGACAATCAATATTTAGCCTTTATCAACAGCCAGTTCTTTAGACAATGTGCAGGCATTCGCTCCAATATAAAAATAAAATAAAATACAATAAAAAGTTCACTATCAATATGTCATTAATAGATTAACAGAATCATTGGCACTTGTATAGATCCTCTTCCTTAATAGCAATGAAGAACACAGAGAAAGTTGAGCTGAATAACAAGAGACAAAGCAATTCCAAATGAAATTACCTCCAATGCTTTAGATTTACGAAGGTGTAACCCAGTATCAGCAACCTTTGCTTTACTCTTACATTCTGAATTGCAAGGAAGAAGTCCCAGAGCATATTGAGTTTTAGGTATCTCTTTGAGATCTGAACTAACATTTCTATAGGCTGCTTGCACATCTTGACATGACCATTCCTTTTTTAAGGTCTGGCATCCACAGCGAACAGTAACCTTCAAAAAGTAGAAAGATCAGAATTCTCAATATCACTAAAAAAGAAGGGTATAAAGTAAGTAATGGTAAAATGTGCAAAAAGAAAGAAAGAAAAAGAAACTACTAAAATTTCCCAAATGGCCAGGCAACTGCTGCAAAAAAAAAATTGGGTACAGAAGATTAAAGAGTTCTTTAAAGATAAAAAGATTGAATCACAGTAATAGGACCCTTATTCTGTTTGGTTTCAGACTCAGAACTATATTGTCTGCTCATGCTATATGCTTATATCAATAAAATCCAGGCCTAAGTTTACTCTCCATGGAAACTTTCATCAGGACAATTAGGTTATGAAAGAAATAAGCTGGACCCACTTGACTACTGCTCTCTTCAAAAGCATTCGGTGTAGGGAAGGGCCCAAAGTACATTGCCTCAATCCTACTTGAAAGAGTATATAAATCTTTAAAACTTAGAAGCAGTCCCTCTACCTCCTCAAGCAGAAGCCCTAACCAAACTTTTGGATTGAACTCATACTGAGTAGTAGCTTGAAGGCTATCCTAGAACATAAATTGTTCCCTTGTATTGCCATTTGCTAGCTTAAACATATATAAGAACTTGTACAAGTACACCCAAAATCCCTAAACTACAATGATAATTGTTTTCTAATCAAATGTAATAAAGGAAAATGATCGCTAAATGTGGATATGCAATTTTACAGGCATACCCTTCAAAACTAAAGCAACAGTGAACCACTTGAAATTTCCTAGTCATTTGAACCTAAGTTAGCAAAATTATCAGGCAAAGACATAATTTGCTAATACAGTTCAAAGGATAGAATCCTAGATTTTGAAACCCACCTCTGGTTATGGACACTTGGTTCCAGGCAATTTAATGACACAACACTACAAATTGTAACTCAAATTCAAGGTAGCATATCCATTTGAGAGTCTTTGTAGAGGTTAGCCCCTGAAGTTAGGGTGCCTACACATTTCTCAGTATAAGACCTTCTAAAGAAGGTTACTTTTTCATTTTTGGTTTTGAAATCTTTTATCCTTTGTTCACAATCTAGAACTAATTTGTTAGGGATTAAAAAAAAAAACACTGTTATGATCACATGTAAAACCTCATGTTGTCTGCCACTCTTCAAACATTATTGTGATGTCCTGCCAACTTGATAAATTAGAAAAAGATAAAGGGCAAGATCCAATGGGTTGAGATATTATAAGATGCTACCTTTTTGGAGCACTTCTCAGGTGATGGACATTGACCAGGATGAGCATATCTAGACAAAGTGAAAAGGACAATTTGGCAGTGTTTTCTCCAGAAGTGGATCATAAAAAAAGAGGAGTCCTCACAAATTGGAAGATTGTCGCCCCTTTCAGTCAATGAGAACAAAGCTCATCAAAATAAAAATAAAAATATAAAAAGAACTAGTACTCATTGAATTTCAAGAAGCAAATTGAGTAAACAAAAGGAAAAGAAATCAGGAAGGCATCCCAAAAGTAATAACAAACAACTGGTTCAACAATAACAATACATTTGCAGTTTGACTGACTGATTGTCCCCTTTTTGTATTCTCCAGCATTTTTAATGATGTACAGTCCCGTATAAAAGGAATGCCAGACTTTGCAAATATATAGCCACTTTTCAGTCTCTCAAACATTTTCTTTGGTAAATTATTTATATCTACTAATCTTGTGTATGATCCCAATGAGCCACGGGCTTAAGAAACAAAGTGTAAATTATTGAATAAGAAATATCACACACAGTGGTAAAAAACTCAACAATGCTTCCTCTTTTCCATGCGCTTTTGTCTTCCGCTGTCTAACACTAATCTGGATACACTGCAATTGCAAAAGAAAGCAGGAAGGAAATGTAAATAAAACTTGCAAAAATGGCCAAGGGAAGCATTTTTGGGGGGAAAGAGAAATAGACCAGGTAATTCTAACTGTTCTTACTAACAATATATCATCTAGGGAAGATGCTCTGTCATGTAGTCAGAAAGTTTGAGGGGGTTGTGGAAGTATTCTCTCCGTGTTCCAGATAAGATATATTAGTAGAAATGGAATGTAGCCTCTGCAGACCATAATTTCCCATGGTTTACCTTGGCTTCCAGGAACTGTTGGAGCAGAATTAAGTGATTATTTTAACAGAAATATCAATCCAAACTAGTTCTAGTTTGGGAGGAGAATAGGGAAAAGGACTACAGTACAAATCCTCCCACAACCAAAAGAAAAAAAAAATTAAAAACCAAAGAACAGAACAAAAATATCATGCAAAATCAAATTTATGGGAAATATCCTCACCAAAAAGGACTGATAATATCAAACTCCAGTTATTACATATTGGTAGCATCGCCCAAAAAAACAAATCCAAATAGCATTTCATGATTGATTTGTTTCATCGCTACAATTCTGCTCATTTTATCTTTATAAATGGAAACAAAATCTATAAAGAGTAAAGAAATCATAGATTAGCACATGAATCAGGGAGAAGAAAACCTCATGAATTACCTGGGTGACATGGCTCCTCCGGATGACCGGACAGCCATTTGCTCCTCTTCAGACAAGCGCATTGTAGTATGTACACTGCAAACAGCGAACCATTGAACCACAATGACATGAACGCTTTATCAGAGATTTACAAGGAGGGTAGTCTCCAGGTACAAGTCAGTGGGCAAGTGGATGGGGACATCTGAGGTTTTCTCTCCTGATTGACAAAGGAGATGACTACCATCTTCTGTAATAAATGAGCATACAAAGAGAGAAGGGAAAAAAAAAATTCTAGAAGTAAATAGGAACTAATTTGAACAAAAACTTTAATTAATCACATTAAGCTGCAATGTTTTAAACTGGTAAATAGTAGCATTGAGATTAGCAAAGGTTGCAACTTACCTTGGCAGCTTAAGTTTACAATCTTCTATGATGACTCACTCCCATCTACACTTTGATTTTAAAGAATCAGTCTTCAAGCGAGGGCATACTTTAGTACAATAGTGGATGCCACAAAGGGAAGAGGATCACACAGGTTATCATACGAAAATTTATTCTGTTGGAGACCATCTGAAAATAAGGATGAAAAGAAAATTAATCAGTAAAAAGAAATAATACCACACAAGTAAGATTCATGATGCAGCCAAACTATATAAATATATGGTGCCAACCATTCTCTCAGCTTCCAATATGATGGCCAAGACATGGTCTCCAGACCAGCTCTGGGCACGGTGGGCAAGCGTGGCGAATCAGGAATAACTTCTGGCTCATGATTTAACTTCTTTTTTCTTAGGTTTGAAAGTAAATTCAGGAAGAGGGAGGAGGTTTAGGCCACACACTCCATAAAAATTTCATAAATGGAGAGAATAAGAATGCTGTATTATACATTAAGCAAAACAAAGAATCATGCTGCATGGAAAGCCGTGGTAAAATTGAAACCTCGTTTGCACTGGTGTCCACAGATACTTTTCGATTACAGGTGAGTGCTTACAAGCGGCAAAGCCCGAATAGTAAATGGTGTGGCCGAGAAAAACAAACATCGCGAATTCATTTGAATAGAACCGAAATAATGCTGAATTTTCAATACTATCTGAAAAAGGGAAAATGAAAAGGAAAATGGCTGTTTCAACAGCTTAAAGGAGGAGAAATTAACACAAAAATGAAGGAAAGGCTAGATTGAGTCAAACAACTCAAATGGCAATCACATTACAAAACCCAATAACTACATGCTAACAATTAAACACATAATTACTAAAGCACCTTGTTATTTTAACCTGTGCCTGCACAAAAGTGGTAGACGGTATGGTTTTGGACATTTTAGGAGGTTTTTGCTGGGCTTCACTACGGAACCTCACACAAACAAACTGAATTATCAATAGGAAAACAGCAAAGATTCTATTGTAGACATAGTGCATGCCATGTTATACACTCCAAAAGCATCCCTCCTGGATAAATAAAGCAGCAAAATACGTTCAGTCATTTCAATCACCAAAATCTTTGTACATTTTTAATGTATTGTAGGATGTTAAACAAAATATCTTATTAGTTTTGTATTGGATTAGCAACACCTCATGGATATCTAGGCAATAAAGAAATTCAATAACAAGGAAGATGATAGAAATCTAAAATAAACAACAGGTATATGAGTTGCCAATGTGTCATGCTTGTGGTACCATCATATAGATGAGTAACAGGTAGGATCTTCAGCAAACTAAAAGAACATTACTTGTTAATCCAAAATCTAGCCAAATTACCATATGGACATCACATCATTTTTTCCTCCAAACATGGATGTATTGTTCCTCTGAATTAGCACAAACTACCTTGAAAATTTTGTGCTTCTCTATTTGTGCAACTTCTAAATTTCACATGGATGTGCAGAAGTAGTACAATGAGTAACAAGTGAAAATCAATAGAGCTCAAATTTTCTGGCATATAAATATTTTTTCTTAATGACAAGACAAACCAGAAACTGACCAATAAATAGAACATAATCAGCTTAAAATCTTGCCTCCAAAGTGAGTTTCCCACATGAACATGAGATTGTCACCATCACAGGGCATGGAGCACAAGCACCTCTCTGCAAAATCAACAGGACATGCTCATGTTGCTTTATTTAGCACGAGCCAACAAGATTAGACATTTTATTGTGAGAATTTTTGGCACCAGTTTGATGTATTATGAGGTAAAAGTTTTTATATGGCATTGAGACACTTAAATTTCTTTGATATCTTGGATCTCATATATATTAGGTAATAATCCAAGCAAATAAATAAATATAAATTTCTAATTTTTCTTGCAGATATCCAATATGAGGCTGCCTTAAAGGAAATTTGAAAAATTTACACAATTCAAGAAGCACATAATTTCATTCTAAGGAAAAATCACAGGAACATATCATACCTGTGGCATGGAGCCGGCACCTATGGTTCCTACAACGAAGTCTCCTATCACAATCTGCTATTCCATAAGTGAATGGCATTTCTATGGACATCCAAACATAAGCATTAGTGAAAAAAAAATCCAGGGTGCACCAAAACAAGGAGGACAGTCCCCATTACAGCAGCGACGCTTACAAGCATGTCGCCCACAATCCTGCCTCTTGGCACTTCCTTCACAAGTTAAATCTTGATAACAAGGAACCTATTTAAAATGAATTCACATCTTTACATTTTCAACTTATTGAAGCTATAATCTTAGACGGTTAACAACAGAATTTAATTTAACCTGTTTCTTTAACTCCCACACCTGCACGCCCTTGCCTCACAACCAAAGCCTGCAAGGCCTGTGCAAGATGGCATCTTCTGACACATCAAATCCACACGTTAACAATTTATCACAAGTTCCCACAAAGTGGAACTGAAACATCACAAGCCATCCTTCATACACCTCTTCCCACAAGGGAGTCCTCTTCCCTGAAATGGACAATGCCACACACCTCATGACACCCTCTGAACATACATGTCTTCCACAAACTGAGCAACTTCCTCACACGGATTATCACACCTAAAACCTTTCAAAACAATTTCTTTCCATTTGAACTTTCCTACATAGGCACTTATAGTTGCCTCTTTCCTGACAAGGTGGGTATCTACCATCATGGCAAATTTCACTACACCTGTGAGTTCCACAAGATAAAATTTTTTTGCATAATCTTCACAGAAAAAGTTCTTAAACCCACATCGTCGCACATCTTCCGTAGTCCCACAATAACACCTAGCTTTTCAACCAATTTTGGGGGCATGAAGGGCACGGGCCCGATGATACAGCAAGAGACAATGGTGCCTACAGTTGTATTTTAGCGGCTGTTACAAATTTCACCACATGAATGAGGCAATACCTAGGATCATGAGGTGGATTTTCGAGTTTCACACAAAACAGTAGTAATATTTAGGGATTTCGGATTTAGGTATTCGATTCGGCATTTAGGACAGTGCCAGAGAGAAGAGAATCATCCTTAACAGTGACGGCACGTGAGGCAAAAGTGAGCAGCAGCGAGGCGGAGCAATTGTTGCGCCCCAAGACTGAATGCAGATGAGATGGAACACCGCAAAGCAATGGGAAGAGTGACCAACTGGTTCTGTGGGGTTTGATGCGCTCGAGGCATATTAGACATTGAAAGTGAGCGCCATGAGCGAGAAGAGGTGGAGAAATGATTGGATCTTTAAGTGAGATCTTGCTGGAGGAGAGGAACAGCTACCAGTCAGTTCCAGGAGGATTTAAATATCGTGGAGGAGAGATCATGGTGGTGGTGTTGATGGCCGGGAAGTAGAAGGGGAATCAGGGAATCAGAGTCGGATGATGGCGGAGATAATGGTGGTGCTGTGGGCGGCGGAGGCCATTTTGGGTTCTTGGAGTAACTGCGTTTCGGTAATGATGGAGCGCGTTTAACTGTCAATCTTTGGAGGCGCGGCAGATTTTTGCTTCAATTTCCAATGGACCACATCCATACCGGCCTTTAGACTCAATTGGCTACGCTCTTATTTTTCAAAAAAAAAAAAAAAAAGAGTTTTTATTTTTTTATTTTTTATTTTTATTTTTTTATAATAAAAAAGAGTTTTTATTAATTCTTTATGATTCAAAAAAACTAATTTAATAAAATATTGAAAAATTGAATTATTATGGGATACATAATTTAGTCTATAATGAATAATACACATGCATTTCTATTGGTTAGAATCAGATTATTATAATTTATTTGTATTTTTTTTTTTTTTTTTTTTTGTTATTAATCAAACGCTTTGTAATTCAATCTTTATATTGACATAATAATAGTACTGGAAAAAATTCATTAGCAGGAAAGGTAAAAGGAACGGAACAGAAAACAACATTATATAGCAGCACTCTTTTTCTTTTCTATATACAGAACATAACATTTCTCTATGGAAACAACAACATTGAGGATGTCATGTGATACCAACAAGAACTATATCAACAGGAGAGCCTTAACTATCTTATTATTGGAAAAACAACCAGAGATCAGATATGAAATGGGCAAAAGGAGTTCTGTGCCTTCAGTCTCTAAATGAATTGGAATCGCATGAGAAGCCTTACAGAATTATATTTTCCTTTCTTTATGGTTATGAAGAGGAACAGCCTTGATACCCTTCTGAGTTCTGATACTGTAGACATGTTTGGCTCCAAAATCATCCTATCGGAGCATATCATATTCGCTTAACTTCCAACCTGAAGCAGAGCTTAGTTCTGGTACTGTTAAGGAAATTCGAACTCTTCATTCCAAGTAGGTATCCAATTATCCTCAAGTGTCTTTGTTTTCTCTTCATTATGGTGTCATTAGGCACTCCCATGTAATCCCCACTGCATTCTAATCCTATTCTCAACCCTATCCTAGACTAGCTAGTAATATAATGAATGAATTTCTCATGACCAAAATTATGAAAAAGTAATAACACAACTCTTGAGCAATTATTAAAATCTTTAACCAAGATTAAAAAAAAAAAGCCCCTCTTCTTAACAATGAAAGAAACTATTTGGTAATATTGCAAAGCGTTATTCAAATGTTGAGATAGGTAAATGTAAACTTACCCGCGCATAGAAATCCGGTGGGGAGTATGTGTCAAAGTGTGTAATGGCGGAAGTCAAAGTACTCATCCTTCACCCATGTATATGGTCACCTGTTTGATAGGAAGAATATCCAGTCCGATTAGCATGGTTGGGAGAATGTCAGTTTCTTAAACCTTTCCAATTTTCTATATTTCCTTCCCAAAAAATTCAGCCCCCTTTACTTAGTACAACATTTGGGGACACATTACAACATGTCTCCTGGAAGACTAGTTTAACTACCTTCAAGGTAGTTTTGATAATTTCCTTTGCCTTAGGATCAAAGATCCTTGGCTATGATTCAACAAAATATCTGTGGCTTTTTTGACATATCCACAACTACCATTGGCCCTGAACATTCCATGCATCAACCAAAGTGATCTCCCGTAACCCTGGTACAGAAATTTGTTAGTGCAGGAAATCAGTGATGGATCTTGCATTAACTCAAATTACACGGAATAAAAATATACTCAGGCCAAAACAATAATAATGGAAAGGAACTTGATGAATAACCTTTGTGATTTAGTGCCACCATCTGTGCTCCATGCATCCATCCTATAAGGGGGTTGCTGTAATTGGATGAGCTGTGCCAGCACTCCTTTGGATATACTCTCAACAAGTTTCATGGGTAAACCTAACACACAGAAATAAGGAAAATTTTCATATGGCAATTATGATTAGAACTTCTAAGAAGAAATGTATAGACAAATACTTTAATCTGGCAATTATCAAGAACTAAACAGGAGTTACATATTCAATGATCAATGCCTCAGCAGCAATGACATTTTCGTGGAAGCAGTATCTAAATTATCAAATCATTCAAGTCAATTTAATGTCATGAACCCTATAAAATGAACATAGTAAGTAATACTTCAATAAATTCAGCGGCTCAGGCAAAACATATGCAAATCTATAGTCTAATAGTATATAGTAGAAGAGCAGTATCATCATATACTTGAATAAAATTCAAGAACTGTGACTGGCACTAACGATCTCTTTTGCGTGGGTTTCAGCTTTCTGTTCAAGCTCACGAAGCTAAGACGCCCCACTTTATTAGGATCTGTTTTGTTTCTCAATCATCAAGTCCACCCTTTCCCTTTCCTGCATGGATAGCAATCAAGCGCCTGTACTCAGGTGCTTCAGTCTGTTGAGATTTGCCATCTGCTTCATCATCTTCAATTTCCCCTCAGTAGATTCTTCATCCTGTTATAAGAAGTTAGTTTCGCTCCACTTTTTGAACAAGAAAATGGATACATGTATAGCCAAACTATATAGCATCACGACAAAATAATTTAGACCTTATCATCTTGAAGCCCAGGGTTTTAGAATAGGTGACTTTTGTCCCCAGGCTACTTCCTCATTCAAGGCTTTTTTTCCTGTTTCAATTCATTCTCTTCTTTCTTAGGAACTTTTTCTAGTTGTAGAGTTAGATGATATAATGATCCTCTTTTCAGTGCTTCTGGAGAAGGAAACTCTTGTAAATCTTCTGGTCCAGGGGCAAAGAGCATGTCTCCAAAGGGTTTCAGAGATCATCTGAAATATGGCCAAGGAACAGTGAATGTAAACTCCAAGAGTGGTAAATACTCAGCAATTTAGGAAGAATGCACATCTGTGACTCTAGCTACTTTAGCTTGAAGTTGTGTATTGAGATGATCTTCCAGTGTTATTGGGCAAGAGGGAACCCAGAAGCAGAAAATGCATGCTCTTTTAATGGACTCTCAAGCATTTGATGAGTTGACGGGAGTAGTCACTGCCTTGCATGTGAAAATCAATCTCTTAAACAAAATCCAATCATGTGCTGCAACTTATTAATTTACATACAGGGTTGATTGGATGAAAGAATCCACACTGAATTTCCAAAATATATGCATATCTTGCAGAAGTTTTAACATCTTTACATATGCATGATTCTAAACCAGCCTCAATCCAAATATCCAAATGAATATCTTTTTTAATTCAAAAACACTTTTTTTTTTTTTTTTTTTATTGGTGCAAGTACAAAAACAATTTTGAAGCCCCTAATCACAGATTATAATCAAACTATCGACGACAAAGATATGCAAAAGTTCCTTCCTCTAAGGGATCTTACCTTCCGTGCAGTACGTCCATTATCATTTGAGGAATTGGGCCAAATGTCCAAATCCAATCACTGTGTACGTCTCTATGAAGTGCATTTATAATAGGAACATCACTGCAATCACTGCTAGTTGATTACCAGTCAAGTAGAATTATGCCCAGTATAGATGTTAACAGACAATGGAGCAGTCATGTCAAGTGATGGACCTGTAAAATTCAAATCCACCAAGCAATTAACATGGAAAAATTCTACTAGATATGATTCCTAGGGAAATCCCCAGTTCACATAGTTTATATTTTCTAAACAGGAAAAACTGGAAGACTGATTTATGAAGAAGTCATTGTAAAACCATGACCAAGCCAGCCCCTTCACAAATTTGAAACCCAACCACTAAATGTAATTCAGCAGCTATACTACCTAAACACACTTCTTTTCACAAATCAGAATTGCGTGGGATTGCTGAACATATCTTCAGAAAAATCACAACTAAAGAACAAAATAATCTGCGCTTTACAGATGTAAATAGAATTTTCTTCAGAGAAAAAAAAAAAAAAAAAGGAAAGGTGATTACCCCAATTTTAGTATCTGTAGGGGGAGTTTGTCTCTCGAGATACTTGAAGAAGAGTTCTAGATTGAGACCTTTACGATGAAAATATGATGACCGAAGTTGAAAATGATAATGGTGTGAGCATCTTCTTCCAGTAGCATTTCTCTCATTCCTGAATTTCAACCGAAGCCGATTATCCACCCATGCCATGATGTTATTTTCTGAGTATTGTTCAAACAAAGTCTTGATCTCTGCCGGTGCCCTCGGACGCAGCAAGACGAACCGCCGGCGAAAACAGAAGCAAACTCTGTAAGTTTGTTTGTCCCTGTGAATCGAATTTGTTCTGGGAACAGAGTCGTTCGCTTGCAGGAAGGGGTATAGAGAAGTTGAAATGATATATATAACATATAACTGCTTTTAATATTTTCTTTGATCATCCGATTGATTAGCAAGGAAATGGATAGGTGATAATAATGATCAAGCATTATTTATATTGCCTACACCCCTAAATTTTTGGGGAAATGAAAAAAAAAAAAGAAAACTTTCCAAGCAAACAAAATCAGCAAAAAAACGTGGGGCCCCCCAATGTTATTGGGCCAGATATGATAATTAGCTGTCAGGTGGAGAGGATTATTTTTTGAGTGATTTGGATGAATTGGATAGTTGGAGTTTTCTTTATTACAACATAAGGACAAATCTTTCAGTTATTCTCATCTTTTTCCACATTCTTTCATACAAATCAACCAACGCATACTATTACTCCAATATTTGTCTTTACTTTAGAATCTGATTCTTTACTTCTAAAAACAGTAGTAGTAAAATAGCTTTATTTATTGGGAATATTTCTTGGAAATTATTAGTTATATTTATATAATAATAATAATAAACTTTTAGAACTCAATTGTAATAAAGAAACATATGTGAGTGTCATTTTATAAAAATATTATCTAAATTTTCCAGACTTATATTATCCATCAATCCAATTGTGTATTTTTTTAATTTTGTCAGCTAGCCAAAAAGTGTTGACAGAGTGGCTTTCTCCTACTGACAGACTTTAAACTTGAGGGCCCCACTCCCTGGTTTTTTCCACCAAATAGTTTCCGAGTGTTGTGAGTGTGTCTTCTTTTTTATTTTCATCCAGACTGGAGTTCTATGTTTTAAGATATATCTTCTTGAGAATTTTGCAAATTAAGTCCTCTATTTTTAAAAAAAATTATTGCTAAATATTTTAATTTTAGATAAATTATTTTTTTATTCTAGTTTTGATTTCTTCAAATTTGGTATTTCAATATGCTAGTATGCGATCTTTACCAGGTCTTTGTAATTTATGTCTTTTTACATTTGTTAAAAAAATATATATATAAAAAAAAGCAATTATGTCATGAGGATGAAGGAAAACCCTTTTCTGGTTGTTGTTAGTCACATGGATCAAAAAATTATATATTAAATATTGACAAATGAAAAAATCTAATTTCGGTCAGGAAATGAAAAAATAATAAAAATAATAATAATTTGCCAAAATACCAAGATGAAAAAAAAAAAAATTTATACATATAAAATTCTGTCTTTATTTTTGTAATATATTTTAAACTTCTTGATTATAAAATAAAGTTGTGGTCTTTAAATCAAGAAATAAAGTTGTGTAAGTAACTAAATAAACCACAAATGGTTATCATAGAATGGGAAAGTGAAACCAGAAGAGAAATTTACACTGATTTTCATTTTCTCCATCTGAAACTAGATTCTAGGAACTTCATCTCCTAAAATAGTACACAAAGATAAAAATGAAAGAACAGAAGAAGAAAGTAAGTGCAGAATATGAATGAATGGTCTGCAGTTTTAAAGAAACTGGAACCCCAAAGCCTACAGATTTAAGTTTTCTCCTTTCGTCACAAAGAGGAACAGCCGGAATCCCTTGTCTCAATTCTAAAACAGGCAAACATGTCTGCCCACCAAAATCATCTCGTTATGTCGTGTTCCTGTACTTCAATACGAAGCAATGCTAGCTTAGGCATTGTCAAGGAAATAAAGAACTCTTCATTCCAGATAGGTCCCCAGTCATCCTCAATAATCCTCGTCTTTCTCTTTTGCATTATCAGCAGGTGCTCCAACTATGTATATCTGCAAATTTGTGTTCATGAACAAGATTCACGAATGTTAATGTTACTCCCCATGATTTCATAAACAAACGAACATGAACAAAGAAGGGACTAATGTGCTTAACTCGGTTCGTGGTTGACTTTGGCTGCAACAGGGTTGAATTAGTCAAAGTAATGACTTTGGATATCAAATGGTTTATCAAAAAAAAGTGTCTCCCGCTCTGACTAAGCAAGAAAGTTTTGCAGGACGTGGAGGTAGTAATGTGTTCCTTATTGGTTTGAATTTATGATTATCATATTTTTATGCTTTTTGGAAAGGAAAATTTGTTTCATGATTTAATCAAGTATCAACGTAGGAGATTAAATCAGATTAAATAATCAAAAATCTTCATCCTCCAACAAAAAAAAGGAGAGCAGAGAAGCAGAAAAACATAACAGAAAGAAGAGAGAAGAGCAAGAGGAACCAGCAGCATGTAACCTACTTACTCCTGATCTTAAAAACATCAGGATTTCCATTGGCCAAATATTGCTTCTAAAATACCTCTACAAGTTAATATCTACTGACCTTTGTATAGAAGTCGGGTGGGGAATATAAACCCTCAAAATGCATGACTAAATCAATCTCCATCCATCTCCCAGTAAACATTGACCTGTCAATTAATGATTATTCTACGATACAGTCTTTGAGTAAGCGGAATATGTAAACAATGTTTCAATGTGTACTCACCTGTAGAGTGGTTTCTTTGTTGGCAATAATGATTTAGGATCAAAAACCCTTGTATTTGGACTCTACTCATAAGAAAACAGGCTTTTTATATGTAACCACAACCTCCATTAGCTCTAAACATACCACAATACCCAGAGTGATTTACCATACCCCTGTTTGAAAAATCATTAATCTTGGCAGAGAGAAGCAATGTATATCCACAGAAATCACGGGTTCAGCTTTTGATCCAAGGGAGCACACATAAAAGAAAGATGAAGTGTACTAAATTGCAGATGTTTGCTTTCTAGAGAATGCTTGATGAACCAAAGTATAACATCAATGCAGTGGAATCGTCTAGTAAAGTACTCTTATCAGAGACGTATTGATATTTAGTGTTTAAGACTGATAATAGTTATCCAGTTAAAGGAAATGGAGTCCAACTACCTGGCTCATATACAGGAACTTTCAAAATCATACCGCATATTGAATGCAACCATCTGAGCACCAGGCATCCATGCAGCTAAGGCTTAAAAAATTAGATGAGGCTACCTTTTTGTTCCCTTTGGAAATCCCTATGATACTATTTCCCCTGGGTAAATCTGGGATTGAGTGGAATTAAACAGGGGAAGGGAGAAGGAGGGTGGCAAAAGGACTGAAATAAACAACTGTTAAGAATTGAAAAGGGAGACTTCATTGAGTACTTGACAATTTCTTCCATAAGAGATGAGCAGCCTTTTCAAAAGCTTTCACCTAGATAACAAGCACTTTACCAATCCCAGTTTCCACAATGCATGCCTCAAGCTATTTTTCGCCTTTCCAAGCATGAATAGCAATCCAACGCTTGTATGTAGGTGCAAAGTTGCTGACCTGACTTCTTGTTCTGGATATACTGTTCATTATCATGTCCTATCGCCCTAATATAAAGCAACATAAGAATCTATATGCCAAGTAACTAATTTGTAAGCGCCTGTATGAATAAAAGAATAGAAGCGAACATCTTATTTAAGAGGAAAGGAGAAAGGTTTTACCCTCACAAGGGTTCGATGGAGTCAGTCCAAGTTTAATTAAAATAATAATAATAATCTTCCTAAAGATCTAGAGCATGCATGAAGACTAACCTCTGCAACTTTAGCCTGAAGATACGGTGTGGGTGATCCTCTTAAGTTATTATTACAGGGTAGGAAGGATGCAACAAAGGACATGCTCTTGAATAGACTTCAGGCATTTTATGGAGTGGTATTAGAGTTGTAAGATCTGAAATTGATCACATGCGGAAATTACTTTGAGACTTTGATTTCTAAGAATTAGCAGAAGTTTACGAAAATAGACACAAAGAACTTGTAGGATAATGTGACACAAACAAACTTCCTACACAAATGTTTAAAATGTTGCAGCAAAGCAAGAATTAAGACACATCTTAATCCCAACATTCCATTTATTGTACAGGAACAAAAATTATTAAGCGACAATGCAGCACTAAACAAGCCGAAAATAAAAATAATTTGCAGGTAAAAAGTTTGATCACCATCCCGCGAAGAACATGTACATTATCTTCTGTTTAGATTTTGGCTAAGAGGTCAAGCTCTATTCCCTCCACACCTCTTTGAAGGGCTCTTACACAATTGCTATTTCACTACAATCACTGTTTATTGGTTTCAGTAAGGTGGAGAATTGTGACCAGTATATATGAAGTAATGGTGCAATGGAGCAGCTTGTCATTGATGTACCTGGAAATAGTAAAAAATTGTCAACCACAATCAATATCTTATATCTATTCTAATAAGTAGATATTTTTTTTACAATAATCCTAAACATATGTATTAAAGTTGACTAGAGATGCACACGTTGGAGGAAATTGATGCGTTCAAAGATTCATTCACATATGCTATTATACAGGAGAAGGGAATTCACATAAATCAAAAACAGTGGTGAGGGACTAGTGCAATTCATTGAGCAATGTCATTCAAATTTTATCCACAAATAATGATAAAAATCAACTAAGTATTAGTTGTATCTCATGCATTGTAATATTGATCATCAATGAGTTCTTGATCCCTTCCAAGAATTATTTCTTTCCTTAACTTCATCCATTTTCTCTTAGTTTTAATCAACTGTAGAAGTAAAGAGGTTTCAATCAGAGTTCACCAGTTGCCTATGGCATGATCCTTTCCATATACAAATTGCAGTATAAAGTAATTCTTAAAAAAAGGGGAATAAATATTTACATACATATAAGTATGAAGTACTGAATTAGTGAACCAATTAATTTCCTATAGTAACTAATTTGTAGTGAATTTGGAAACTCTGCTACTCTACAATTGCAAAGATGGGATGTTGTTTTGCGGGGATAATCCTCTTATCACACGTACTAAACAAGAGAGTTATGTTTTGGGTTGGTGTATACAAAATCTGAAAGTGATAACAAAATCAAATCTCCCAACTCCATACTATAGAAATGTATGAATTGAAGAAAAAAAAAACATAACAAAACTAACCTCGGTTTTTATGGGATAAAGCCGGATATTGGCCCGAAACAAGTAATAAAAGAAATCCTCAAGGGTAAACTCTCGGTGACCTAAGCGATGTTCAAATGGCGACTAATGGCGGAGGATAACCTGGTTCATGATCTTCTCTGCATCAGCCAGTGTACAACCTCTCTCTTTGATACTCAACCCAAAACCTCGTAAACTGCTCAGGGCTCATGGGGTTCGTTGGGTCCACCGCTGAGTATTATTGAGTAGCACGTCCGGCGGTGGCTCCGACTCACTGATCTTGAACTTCCGTTAAAAACTGCAAACATCTTGTAATAGTGATATCTCCCCTATTTTTGCCCAATCTTTCTCCTCCCACTCCTACTCGGTTTCTCTCTTCTCTTTTACATCTCCATACATATATGCCAGAAAATGTTTTTGGTTTTTTTATCAAGGGTTGAATCGTTCTTGATAGCGTTATCATGCTTTACATTTTGTGAATTAGTGAATTAGGAAGAGAAGAAGAAAAGGGCCCAAATTGGAGTCCGTAATCAAAATCCAGACAGGTTCGGAGGAAACGAAGACATTTTCGGGTCGAGGCTAATTTCAAGGAGTGTTGAGGGAGGTCGATCATGGTCGGACGCGTTCGTTTATCCGATCAATGGTTTTTCTTCGTGTACTTCGGCTGTGTCTTCTTTATTTATTTAATTTTTCCTCTAATTTTATTAATTTCTCTCCATGACTTCTAAAGTATATCCGCCCCCAGAAAAAACATCAATATATATATATATTCAGTAAATACAAAATGCTTACATTTCAGCGGTTTCACTACAGCCATATATTCCTCAAAAAACCCATCTTAAAACCCAACATTGTATTTAAAGTTAAAATATTAGCTCAACCGCTAACACTTATGTGCCAAAGTGTTAAAATAAAACTTAACCTATCCACTGAAAGCAGCTTGTAAGATCATAAAAATCATCAGGCTTCTTGCCCAACTATTTGAAAGCTTCCCCGAGGGTGATCAAGAAAATGAACTCATTGCTGCGCCGCCGAACGTAGGGATTGTGAGTCGGGCGATCTGGGACGGGGTGGCGGGGGGTCGTCAGTCCCGGCCGTGCGTGGCGGTGGCGGTGGCGGCGGCGAGGTGGAACCCCAGTCCTCATTCCGTGGTGGGTGGCGGATCGGAGGGTCCCTGTTCCGTGGGATTAAGCCCAAGACGTCAACGAACCGACAAGCAGCTAACTGGTCCTTCCCTAGAACCGTGGTTCAAGTGCATCATTTAGTTTAGGCAACATTATATCCTGTTCATGGCGTACGCCTATAAATTGCCTTTACCAACCCCGCATATCTATTTTATATATAGAGATTTAATATTATGTAAGCTAAAAGGTTTCTCGAGCATGAAATAGTTATTTTATAATAGATTGAAATAAAAATTTCTCTATATCAATATTACTATTGAGCCGAGTATTTGAGGAATGAGATCAAACAGCGCATCAATGTTGACCGCCGAATTTGAATTTTTAATGGGCCGTGGATCGCTATCAATTTTCCTTATATAATTTTTTTGTATCAAGCAAGAAACAAAACACAATCCCTACGCCCATCGATGCTTGTTTAAAAAGGGAAGGCATTTTCAGAAAGATTGAATACCACCTGGCACCGCCAAATTTGTGAAGTAATAATAAAATTTCATTATCATTATATGTAAATAAGTAATAAAAATATAGATATCACAAAATAATACTATATATTTCTTAATTTCTAAATGAATTAACTGAGAAATCCCTCTTTGAAATGACCCAAGGAGGATGCGTTAGCCTTTCCTTTTCGTGGAAGAACTACGGATCACTGACGAGTCTCTCTAATATTTAAACTATTTGAGTTTTTTTTCTTCCACCGATTTCACCTAACGATTTTCCCTCTAATTTTCTAATCCTCGATTTTACCTCACTAACGCTAATTGTCATATTTTTAAATGTCTGAAACCGCTACGGGCTATATTGCTCAGATAACTGTAGATTCCAGTTTTTTATAAAATAGAGACTAAAAAAGCATTCAAGTGAGGTAAAAATCAAAGTTAGAAATTAGAGGGAAAATCATAGGTGAAATCAGTGGAAGAAAAAAAACTCCGACGATGTCCTTCGGGGATCATCCATGTCCATAGTTTCATGCAAGAAGGAGCTTACGCATCCTCCTTCGAGATTAAACCCAAAGGCTCTCGAAGTTCAAATTCATTCCTGAAATTAAGAAATATAGGTGCATTATTTTGTGATATCTATATTTTCTTTTATTACTTATTTTATATAATGATAATAGAGAAATTTTTATTATTCACAATTGAACGGTGCCTAGTGGTAAAACAATCTCCACCGCCTCCCTTTTCGTCAAACATCAACACATGAGGATTGTGTTTTGTTCTGCTGGCAACAAAAAAAAAAATTATATAAAAAATTGACCGGCGATCCAACCTTCAAATCCAAAAAATTCAAATTCAAGGGGCAGATCAACATCGATATCATGACTCATTGTGAAAAACTCCTTTGTCCATATTGATATAAGACTCATTGATACGAGTATAAAATGTTTACATATCAAAGAAAACTTTTTAACACAAATATAAAATATCTATATATAAAAATAGATATGCAGGGTTGGGAAGACGTAATTCTGTTTGATGGAGTAGCACCAACAGCACAATATAATGTTGCCCAAATAGACTGGAATGGTACTTGAACCACGCCGCGAAGGACGGTTGCCGCGCGGGTCAGACCATGTTGAGGCGTCTCGCGCCCAATCGTTTCCCCGGAACGAGGACCCTCCGAGCCCGCCACCACCACGGCTTAACCTCTGATTCCACCTCCCGCCCCGCGCCACCGCCACCGCCACCACGGAATGAGGACCCTCCGCCACCCCACCCCCGTCCGCCGAATCCCCGGTCTCACACACGAATCCTACGTTCGGCGGGCATAGCATTCAGTTTCATTTTCGGATCGGCCTCCGGAAGCCTTTCAAATAGTTGGGCAAGCCATGATTGCCGACTTTATGATCTTATAAAAGCTGCTTTTCAGTGGATAGGTTAAGTTTATTTTAAGAAAATTTTGCATATGTTGAAGCGGGTTGGAGCTATTATTTTGAACTTTAAATACAATGTTGGGTTTTTAAGATGGGTTTTTTTGAGAAATATATGCGGCTGTAGTGAAACCGCTGAAATGTAAGCATTTTGTATTTACTGAATATATATATATATTGATGTTTTTCTGGGGGCGGATATACTTTAGAAGTCATGGAGAGAAAATATAATAAAATTAGAGGGTAAATTAAATAAATAAGAAGAAAAAGACTCAAGAAGTTACACGTAGGGAAGAAAACCGATGATCGGATAAAACGAACGCGTCCGACCAGCGATCGACCTCCCTCAACGACTCCCTTGAAAATTAGCCTCGACCTGAAAATGTTCTTCGTTTTCTCGAACTGTCTGGATTTTGATTACGGATCTTAATTTGGGCCTCTTTTTCTTCTTTTCTTCCTAATTAATTAATTAAAAATGTAAAATGCTAACGCTTTCAAGAACGATTCAACCCTTGATAAACAAACATTTTCTGGCATATATATGGAGATGTAAAAGAGAAGAGAGAAACCGAGTAGGAGTGGGGAGGAGAAAGATTGGGGCGAAAATGGGGAGTTATAATTATTACAAGATGTTTGGTTGTTTTTAACTGGAAGTTCAAGATCATCAGTGAGTCGGAGCCACCGCCGGACGTGCTACAGCGCATTCAATAAATACTCAGCGGGTGGGACCCAAATGAGCGCCCTGGAGCAGTTTATGAGGTTTTGGTTGAGTATCAAAGAGAGAAAGGTTGTACACTGCTGATGAGAAGATCAGAACCAGGTTATCCATACTCCATAGTCGTCACCATTTGAAATGGTAGGTCACTGAGAGTTTAGCCCCTTGAGGATTTCTTTTATTACTTGTTTCGCTGATCTCAATGGTCCCAGCAAAACCGAGGTTTGTTCTGTTACGTTTTTTTCTTCATTTCATACATTTCTACTGGTTTATGGAGTTGGAGATTTGGATTTTGTTATCACTTTCTGTATCTTTGTATGGCTGGTCTCAAAACATAACTCTCTTTGTTTAGTACAGTATAAGAGGATTATCCCCAAAACAACATCCCCATCTTTGCAATTGTAGAGAAAGGTTTCCCAAATTCACTACAAATTAGTTGCTATAGGAAATTACACTTGGTTCACTAATTCCAAAGTACTTCATACTTATATGTAAGGGCTATTTATTCCCTTTAATTACTTTATACTGCAATTTGTATATGGAAAGGATCATGCCAGCAGGCAATCATGACTCTGATTGAAACCTCTTTACTTCTGCAGTTGATTGAAACTACAGAAAATGGATAGAGAAGTTAAGGAAAAGAAATAATTCTTGGGAAGGATCAAGAGAATCCCATTGATGATCAATATTAGCAATGCATGAGATACAAACTAATACATTGAAGATTGATTTTTATCATTATTATATTTGGGATAAAATTTGATGACATTGCTCAAATGAATCTGCACTAGTCCCTCACCCCCTATGTTTTTGATTTATGAATTCCTTCTCCTATATAATAGCATATGCAGGGACCTTTGAACGCATTAATTCCCTCCAATGTTGTGCATCCTAGTCAACTAATACATATGTTTTAGGATTATTTGCTTAACATCTACTACTTAGAAGTAGATATACATGGCCATTGATTGTGGTTTGACAATTTTACTTCTATTCCAGGTACATCATGATATGGCTGCTCCATTGCACCATTTCCATGCTAATGTAGTCACAATTCCTACCTTACTGAAACCAACTAAACAGTGATTGTAGCAAAACAAAGAAGTCTGTAAGAGCCTCAAAGAGGTGAGGGGAATAGAGCTTGACCTCTGGGCCAAATTCAACAAAAGATAATGTACATGTTCTCTATGGGAGGTACTGGGTGATCCCACTTTTACCTGCAAATTATTTTATTTTCAGGCTTGTTTAGTGCTGCATTGTCGCTAATAATTTTGTTCTGGTGCAATAAATGGAATGTTGGGATTAAGATGTGTCTTAATTTTTGCTTTGCTGCAACATTTTAAACATTGCTGTAGGAAGTTTGTTTGTGTCACATTATCCTACAAGTTCTTTGCAGTCTATTTCGTAAACTTCTTTGCCATTCTTAGAAATAAAAAGTCTCAAGTAATTCCGCATGTGATCAATTTCAGGACTTTTAATTACTCCAATACCACTCTATAAAATGCCTGAAGTCTAGTCTGCAAGAGCATGCCTTTGTTGCATCTTCCTACCCCTGTAATAATAACTTTAGAGGATCATCACCTTACACCTTGATCTTCAGGCTGGTGTTGCAGAGGTTATTCTCATGCATGTTTCTTAGATCTTTAGGAGATTATTATTATTATTTTAATTGGGCCTAGGACTGGGTCCGAACTCCTTGTGAGGGTAAAATCTCCTCTTTCTTTTTCCTCTCTTAAATAAGATGTTCGCTTTCATTCTTTTGTGCATTTTGGCCTGCATGTTAAATTAGTTACTTGGCAATAGATTCTTATGTTGCTTTTTATATTCAGGGCGAAAAGCGATCAAGATGATGAATATAGTGATATCCAGGAATAAGAAGTCAGGTCAGCGCAAGCTGCACCTAGCGATACTACGCTTGATTGCTATTCGCTGGAAAGGCGAAAAATAGCTTGAGGCATGCATTGGAAACTGGGATTGCAAAGTAAGGTCCGTGTTAGTCTGGCGAACAAGCTTTTGAAAAGGCTGCATCATCTTATGGAAGAGAAATTGCCGGCATCAATGAAGTCTCCCTTTTCAATTCTTAACAGCTGTTTATTTCTGTCCTTTTGCCACCCTCCTTCTCCTCTCTGTTTAATTCCAATTTCAATCCCAGATTTGGCCCAGAAGAATATCTTGAGGTTTCCAAAGGAACAAAAGTCACCTCATCCAATTTTAAGCCTTAGCTGCATGGATGCATGGTGCTCAGATGGCTGTATCTAATATGCAGGTATGATTTTGAAAGTTCTGTTCCCAAATATCTGATCTAGGTAGTTGACTCATTTCCTTTTAACTGATAACTATTATCAGTCTTAAAACACTAAATATCAATACGTCTCTGATAAAGAGTACTTTACTAGACGCATTCCACTGCATTGATGTTATACTCTTGGTTCATGCCATCTCCTCTAGAAAGAACAAGGAGTCACAGTAATTTAGTATAATTTCATCTTTCTTTTTAGTGTTCTCCTTGGATCAAAAAGAGCTGAAACCCGTGGTGATGATTTCTGTGGATATACATTTCTGCTTCTCTTGCTCAAGATTAATGATTTTTCATAAAACAGGGGTATGGGTAAATCACTCTGGTTAATGCATGGTATGTTTAGAGCTAATGGAGGTTGTGGTTACATATAAAAGCCAGGATTTTCTTATGAGTAGAGGTCCAAATGATAAGGTTTTTGATCCTAAACCATTATTGCTAGCAAGAACCACTCTCTACAGGTGAGTACACATTGAAACATTGTTTACATAAAATTCCGCTTACTCAAAGACTGTAGTCCTCGTAGAATACCATTAATTGACAGGTCAATGTTTACCTGGGAGATGGATGGAGACTAGATTCTCAGCCATACACATCTTTGATTCATATTCCCACCAGACTACAAATGTCAGTAGATATTAATCATAGAGGTATTTTAAAGCATTTATTTGGTCTACCGGAAATCCTGATGTTTTTAAGATCAGGAGTATGGTTACATGCTGCTGGTTCTTTTCTTGCCTCTTCTCTCTTTTCTATAGTGTTTTTCTGCTTCCTCTTGCTCTCCTTTTTGTTGGAGGATGAAGATCTTTGATTATTTAATCTGATTTAATCTCCTATGCTGATACTTGATTAAATCATGAAAACAAATTTTCCTTTTCCAAAAAGCATAAAATATGATAATCATAAATTCAAACCAATGAAGAACATATTACTACCTCACGTCCCCAACAAAACTTTCTTGCTTAGTCAGAAGCGAGACACTTTTTTTTGATAAACCATTTGATATCCAAAGTCAGTCACTTTTTTCTGACTACAACTTGCAATTCAACCCTGCTGCAGCACAAAGTCAACCACGAACCTCCTGAGTTTATTACTAGTCCCTTCTTTTGTTCATGTTCGCCTGTTTAGGAAATCATGGGGAGTAAACATTTTCACATTCGTGAATCTTGTTCTCATGAACACAAATTTGCAGATATACATAGTTGGAGCAACTGCTGATAATGCAAAGAGAAAGACAAGGATTATTGAGGGACACTGGGGACCTATCTGGCCTAGCAAGAGTTCTTATTTCCCTTGACAATGCCTAAGCTTGGCATTGCTTCGTATTAGCACAGGAACACGACATACACGAGAAGGATGATTTTGGTGCTAGACATGTTTGCCTGTTTTAGAATTGAGACAAGGATTCGAGCTGTTCCTCTTTTTATGACAAGAAAGGAGAAAACTTAAATCTGTGGGAGGTATTTCTCTATGGGGTTCCAGTTTCTTTCAAACTGCAGACCATTCATTCATATTCTTGCACTTACTTTCTTTCTTCTGTTCTTTCATTTATCTTTTGTGTACTATATTTAGAGATGGGTTCTTAGAATCTAGTTTACAGATGGAGAAATGAAAATCAGTATGAAATTTCTCTCTGGTTTCACTTTCCATTCTTTGGTGACAACCATTTGTAATTTAGTTAATTACACAACTTTATTTCTTTACCTAGTTAATTACACAACTTCTATTTATAATCAAGAAGTTATAAAATATTACAAAATAAAGACAGAATTTATATGTATAATTTTTTTTCAAATTGGTTCTAAAACTTTTTTTATTTCAAACAAATTATTTTTTTTATTATTATTATCATTTTCATTTCTCAAATCAAATTTTTTTCGATCAAAATTTGTCAATATATAATTTTTTTTTGTATGCTGTTGATCAATACAACTATAAAAGGGTTTTCCTTTTTCATCCTCAATGACATAATTATTTTTTTATATATATATATTTTTAACAAAATGTATTGAAGAAACATAGACAAAGACAATATTAACATCACATGCTAGGATATTGAAATACCAATTTGAAGAAATCAAAACTAGAATAAAAAAATTAATTTATTTAAAAATTAAATATTTAGTAACAATTTTTTTAAAAAATAGAGGACTAAATTTGCAAAATTTTCTGCAAAGATATATCTTAAAAAACATAGAACTACGGTCTGGATGAAAAGCTAAAAAAGAAGACACACACTCACAACACGGGAAACTATTTATGTGGAAAAAACCAGGAGTGGGCCTTCCGCAAGTTTAAAGTCTGTCTTGGTAGGAGAAAGCCACTCTGTCAACACTTTTGGCTAGCTGACAAAATTAAAAAATACTGGCCAATTGTATGGATAATATAAGTCGGCAAAATTTAAATAATATTTTTATAAAATGACACTCACATATGTTTCTTTATTACAATTGAGTTCTCTAAAGTTTATTATTATTATTATATAAATATATCTAATAATTTCCAAGAAATATTCCCAATAAATAAAGCTATTTTACTACTACTGTTTTTAGAAGTAAAGAATCAGATTCTAAAGTAAAGACAAATATTGAGGTAATAGTATCACGTTGATTTGTATGAAAGAATGTGGAAAAAAGATGAGAATAACTGAAAGATTTGTCCTTATGTTGTAATAAAGAAAACTCCAACTATCCAATTCGTCCAAATCACTCAAAAAATAATCCCTCTCAATTGTTGACAGCTAATCTATCATATCTGGCCCAATAACACGCAGGGGCCTCACGTTTTACTTTCCATAGATTTTTTGCTTGAAAGTTTTTCTTTTTTTTTTAGTTTCTAAAAAATTTAGTTAGGCAATATAAATAATGGATCATTATTATCGCCTTATCCCATTTCTAATCAATCGGATGATCAAAGAAAAAATATTAAAAGCAGTTATATGTTATATATATCATTTCAACTTCCTATACCTTCCCGGGTAAAGCGAACGACTCTTCTTTGTTCCAGAACAAATTGATCTAATGACGTCAAAACAAAACCATAGAGTTTGCTTCGTTTTCGCCGGCGGTTTCTGTCTTGCTGCGTCCGATGCACCGGCAGATCAAGACTTGTTTGAACAATAATACTCAGAAAACGGTCACATGGGCGTGATAATCTGCAGCTTCTGCTGAAATTCAGAATGAGAGAAATGCTACTGTAGAAGATGCTCAAAGTACCATTATCAATAACTTCGGTCATCATATTTTTCTATCGTAAAGGTCTCAATCTAGAATTTCTTTCTTCAAGTATCTCTTTGGAGATATTAATCCCTACAGATACTAAAATTGGGGTAATCACTCTTTCCTTTTTTTTTTTTTTTTTTTTCCCCAAGAAAAATTTATCACTTACATCTGTAAGCGCAGATTCTTTTTGTTCTTTAGTTGTGATTTTCTGAAGATATGTTCAGCAATCTATAATTCTTGATTTGTGAAAAGAAGTGTGTTTATTGAGTAGTATAGCTGCTGAATTACATTTAGGGTTGCCTTTGAATTTTGTGAAGGGGCTTGCTTGGTCATGGTTTACAATGACTTCTTCACAACTTCAGTCTTTCCAGTTTTTCCTGTTTAAGAAAATATAACTATGTGGAACTGGGGATTTCCCTGAGAATCATATCTAGTAGAATTTTTCCCATGTTAATTGCTTATGGATTTGAATTTACAGGTCCATCATGACATGACTGCTCCATTGTCTCATTACTTTATCTGTTTATCTATACTGGGCATAATTCCTACTTGACTGGTAATCAATTCAAGCAGTGATTGCAGTGATGTTCCTATTATAAAATGCACTTCATAGAGGCGTACGAGTGATTGAATTGACATTTGGCCCAATTCTCAAAATGATAATGGACGTACTGCACGGAAGGTAAGGTCCCTTAGAGAAGGAACTTTTCTTACTATCTTGTCGTCGATAGTTTGATTATAATCTGTGATTAGGGCTTCAAAATTGTTTTTGTACTTGCACTATAAAAAAAAAAGTGTTTTTGAATTAAAAAAGATATTCATTTGATATTTGGATTGAGGCTGGTTTAGAATCATGCATATGTAAAGATGTTGAAACTTCTGCAAAGATATGCATATATTTTGGAAATTCAGGTGTGGATTCTTTTTCATCAATCAACCCCTGTATGTAAGTCAGCTTTAAGTTGCAACTTTTGTATAGATTGGATTTTGTTTAAGAGATTGATTTTCACGTACAGGACATTGATCACTTCCTGTCCAACTCATCAAATGCTTGAGGTCCACAAAGAGCATGGTTTTCTGCTTCTGAGTTCCCTCTTTTGTAATAACACTGGAAGATCATCTCACGTACAACTTCAAGCTAAAGTAGCTAAGGTCTGAAATGTGCATTCTTCTAGTTTTTAAGGAGTATTTACTTCACTCTTGGGTTTACATTCACTGTTCCTGGCCATATTTCAGATGATCTCTGAAACCTTGGAGACATGCTCTTTGCCCTGACCAGAAGATTTACAAGAGTTTCCTTCTCCAGAAGCAATTGAAAAAGATGATCATTATATCAACAAAACCACCAAAAAGAGTATCTAGAGGCCAAGTTCCTAAGAAAGAAGAGAATGAATTGAAAACAGGAAAAACTTGCCTGAATGAGGAAGCAGCCTGGGGACAAAGTCACCCATTCTAAAACTGGGCTTCAAGATGATAAGGTCTAAACTATTTTGTCGTGATGCATATAGTTCAGATGGCCATCATGTATCCATTTTCTTGTTCAAAAAGTGGAGCGGAAACTAACTCTTATAACAGGATGAAGAATCTAATGAGAAATGAAGATGATGAAGCAGATCGCAAATCTCAACAGACTGGAAGCACCTGAGTACAGGCGCTGATTGCTATCCATGCAGGAAAGGGAAAGGGTGACTTGATGATTGGCTCAAAACAGATCCTAATAAAGTGAGACGCCTTAGCCATATGAGCTTGAATCTGAGAAGGCTTCAGAAACCCACGCAAAAGAGATCGTTAGGTACCAGTCACAGTTCTTGAATTTTATTCAAGTATATGATGATACTGCTCTTTCACTATATACTTTATTAGACTATAGATTTAGCATGTTTGCCTGAGCTGAATTTATTGGAAGTATTACTTACTATGTTCTATTTTATAGGGTTCTTGCCATTCCATTGACTTGAATGATTTGATAATTTAGATACTTAAGCCCTACTTAAAAATGTCATTGCTGCTGATGCATTGGATCATTGAATATGTAACTCCTGTTTAGTTCTTGATAATTGCCAGATTAAAGTATTTGTTCACATCTTTCCTTGTAGTTCTAATCATAATTGCTGCATGAAAATTCTTCCTTATTTCTGTGTGTTAGGTTTGACTTAGCGAAACTTGCTGAGAGTATATCCAAAGGGAATACGCTTTTGACTCATCCAATTACAACTCCTTATAGGATGGATGCAATGGAGCACAGATGGTGGCACTAAATCTGCAGGTTATTCATCAAGTTCCTTTTTCCATTATTATTGTTTGGCCTGTGTATTTTCTTCCGTGTAATTTGAGTTAATGCAAGATCCATCACTGAAGTTTCCTCATAACAAATTCCCTGTACCAGGCTATGGAGATCACTTTGGTTGATGCATGGGAATGTTCAGCCAAATGGTGGTTGGGGATATGTCAAAAGCCAGATATTTTGTTGAATCATGTAATGAGATCTTTGATCCTAAAGGCAAAGGAAGTGTCAAACTACCTGAAGGTGAGTTAAATAGTCTTCAGGAGACATGTTGTAATGTGTCCTCAAAATGTTTGTACTAAGTAAAAAGAGGCTGAATTTTTGGGAAGAAATATAGAAAATTGGAAAGGTTTTTTAAACGAGCTTGTTCTCCCCAAACCATGCTAATCGGATCGGATGTTCTTCCTATCAAACAGGTGACCATATACATGGGTGAAGGATGGTACTTTGACTTCCGCCATATTACACTTTGACACATACTCCCACCGGATTTCTATGCGGGTAAGTTTTACATTTACCTATCTCCAACATTTGAATAACCTTATAATATTAATAAATAGTTTTCTCAACTTTCATTGTTAAGAAGAGGGCTTTTTTTTTTTTTTTTAATCTTGGTTAAAGATTTTAATAATTGCCTAAAAGTTGTGTTATTACTTTTTCATAATTTTGGTCATGAGAAATTCATTCATTATATTACTAGCTAGTCTAGGATAGGGTTGAGAATAAGTTAGAGTCTTGCAGGTAGGAATTGCGGGAGTGCCTAATGACACCATAATGAAGAAAACAAAGACACTTGAGGATAATTGGATACCTACTTGGAATGAAGAGTTCGAATCTCCTCTTAACAGTACCAGAACTAGCTCTGCTTCGTTGAAGTTCATGAATATGATATGTCCGATAAGGATGATTTGAGCCAAACATGTCTACCAGTATCAGAACTCAGAGAAGGTATCCGAGCTGTTCCTCTTCATAACCATAAAGGAAAAATATAATTCTGTAAGGCTTCTCATGCGATTCCAATTCATTTGAAGACTGGAAAGAGCACACAGAACTCTCTTGCCCATTTGATCTATCTCTCTAGTTGTTTCACAATAAGATGTTCGAGCCCTCCTGTTGATATGGTTCTGTTTGTATCACACGGTATCCCAATGTTGTTGTTCCATAGAAATGTTATGTTCTGTATATAGAAAAAGAAAAAGAAGTGCTGCTATATAATGTTATTTCTATTCCATTCCTTTTTTTTTCCCCTTTCCTGCTGCTAATGAATTTTTCCAGTACTATTATTATGTCAATATAAAGATTAGTTACAAAGCGTTTGATTAATAACAAAAAAAAAAAAAAAATACAAATAAATTATAATAATCTGATTCTAACCAATAAAAGTACATGTGTATTATTCGTATAGACTAAATTATGTATCCCATAATAATTCAATTTTCAATATTTTGTTAAATTAGTTTTTTGAATCATAAAGAATTAATAAAAACTCTTTTTTATTTACCAAAAAAAATAAAAATAAAAAAAATAAAAAAAATAAAAAACTCTTTTTTTTTTTTTTTTTTTTTTGAAAAGGAAATAAGAGCGTAGCCAATTGAGTCTAAAGGCCGGTATGGATGTGAATCACATTGGAAATTGAAGCAAAAATCTGCTGCGCCTCCAGATTGACAGTTAAAACGCTCCATCGTACCAAAACGATTCTCCAAGAACCCAAAATGGCCTCCGCCGCTGCCAAGCACCACATTATCTCCGCCATCATCCGACTCTGATTCCGATTCCCTCTACTTACGGCCATCAACACCACTACCATAATGATCTCTCTCCTCCACGATATTTAAATCCTACTTGGAATCTGCTTGTAGCTGTTCTCCTCAACAGCAAGATCTCACAAAGATCCAATCATTTCACCTCTCGCTCTGGCGCTCTTCATGTCTAATATGCCTCGAGCGCATCAAACCCACAGAACCCAGTCGGTCCTGCTCTTCCTGTTGCTTTGCGGTGTCATCCATCTGCACCAGTCTTGGGCACAACAGTGTCTAACCGCTGCTGCCTGCGCTACCTCACGCCGTCACCGTTAAGGATGATTCTCTCTCTCTGGCACTGTCCTAAAATGCCGAATCGAATACCCCAAATCCGAAATCCCTAAATATTACTACTGTTTTCGTGTGGGAACTCGGAAAATCCACCTCATGATCCCTGGGTATTGCCTCATTCATGTGGTGAAATTTGTGCAGGCCGCTAAATACAACTGTGTTCATTGTCTCTGCTGTGTCATCCGGGCCTGTGCCCTTCATGCCCAAAATTGGTTAAAGCTAGGTGTTATTGTGGGACTACGGAAGATGCGACGATGTGGGTTTAAGAACTTTTCCTGTGAAAGATTATGCAAAAATTTTATCTTGTGGAACTCCAGTAGTAAATTTGCCATGATAGAATACCACCTTGATCGGGAAAGAGGCAACTATAAAGTGCTCTATGTAGGAAAGTTCAAATGGAAAGAAATTGTTTTGAGAAGGTTTTTAGGTGTGATAATCCGGGGTGAGAAGTTGCTCGGTTGTGGAAGACATGTATGTTCCAGAGGGTGTCATGGAGGGTGTGTGGCGATTGTCATTCTTAGGGGAAGAGGACTTGCCCTTGTGGGAAGAAGAGAGCATGAAGGGATGGCTTGTGATGTTTCCAGTTCCACCTTTGTGGGGAACCTGTAGATAAATTGTTAACTTGTGGATTTCACTGATGTCCTGAAAGATGCCATCGCGGCCCTTGCATTGCAACTGCAGGATTGTTGTGACAAAGGCGTGCAGGTGTGGGAGTTTAAAGAAACAGGTTAAATTAAATTCTGTTATTATGCGTCTAAGATTATAGCTTCAATAAGTTGAAATGTAAAGATGTTGAATTCATTTTAAATAGGTCTTTGTTATCAAGATTTAACTTGTGAAAGGAAGTGCTAAGAGAAGTGGGATTGTGGGCGACATGCTTGTAAGTTGCCGCTGCTGTAATGGGGACTGTCCTCCCTTGTTTTG
>JAHSUH010000085.1:0-28507 GCA_025388415.1 Cynanchum wilfordii
AAAAATGTACAAATTCATGTTCAGATATGGAAGGCATGATAAGGATTCTACATATGTTACTTGGTCTTCCTGAGTTGAATCTTTCTGTTTCATAAGTAATAATAAAAAGGGTAATCTGCCTATCTATTCATGAAAGTTGTTTAGTTATATTTTATTTTGCTTTATTGTGACCTCATCGCTTCTTTCGCCTGGTGGATATCAGACCTTCTAAGTCCTGCTCAGCCTTTGCACGGCTTAATATTTCCTCCAGCTGCCCCCGGAATACTTCTTCGTATGCGGACCCTGCGTTGCTCTTCTTGTTAATAAACTCATGGTGGAGAAGGCTCTCAATAATCGTAGACAACCGATCCATGCCACTCTTTGTTTGCCCCCTGCTCGCAACAAGGAGGACCATGAGGTATGCGTTGAGCGCCGCCGCGTTGTAGAGAATGTAATCCGTCACGACCCCTAATAAAACGCGAGTTGCCGCGTAGAGCACCAGCAACTTCTTGTGAGGGTCATCATCAAAGTACGTGTGCATGCGCTTTGCGAGGATATTAAACACGTGCACGGCCTTGAGAGGGTAGTACAAGACGAGCGTATCGTCCAGCCGCTGCTCCGACTTGTTATCCACACAGGCGTCGACCATGCTGCAGATGGCCTGAATCTGGCCAGGGCTCAGCTCAAGGTCCTTCGCGCCACAGTTGTTGTAAGGGGTGCCCAGCACCGTCTGCAGCCGCACATCCAATGTCATATCCGGTGCGGGGCGCTCTTTGTTGTACAAATTGGCCCCTGCCATCAAGCTGGAGCCACCCATCCCACCGCTAACGCCTATCGCGGGCAACATGAGAGCCCCGCCGCCGCTGCCGCTTCCATCACCGCCGCTGCCGAGCACCAGCGCACCCGATGCCGCGTCGAGCTCCACCGGTGGGCGCATCATTGCGTCTAAGTTAAGTCCCCCATCAACGTCGGCGACGCCCGCGGGCTCGCCCATGCGGCGGCGATCCGCCATCGTAAAGTTGTGGTTCGTTTTACCGAAGTTAACACGAATGGGGACCCCTTTAAGAGTGGCGTTGTTGAGCGCCACACGGGCCGTGTGTGCGTTCTCAATTGAGTCAAAGTGGCCGAACCCAATGCTTGTGGAGGAAACGTACTTCGAGTTAATAAAGCCCTCAAAAGGCTCAAAAAGGGCCTCGACATCGGCCTCCGTGATGTTGGTGGGGAGCTGGCCGAGGTAGACGACGTTGGTCGGTGTTTCATTCGCGGGGATGCCGCCCTCCGTGGTCGGCATGTCGTTACCGCGCCTCTGCCCATGGCCGTAGTTCAGCACCAAGGAAACGCCGCCTTCGATCAGCCGCCCCGCCATCGTCTGCAGCGCCATTGTGCAGTTCTCGACGGTGTCGAAGTGCACGAACGCCATTCCGCCTTTCTCCATCCGAACAATGGACGTGATCGTGCCGAAGACCTCGAAGATCTCACGAAGTTTGTCGTCCGTGACAAAGGGCGGAAGACTGCCAACCCACAGCACGTTGGTCGGCTCCGGCTGCCCGCGCTCATGCCGCACTCGGCGCGTCGACGGCTGCGAAGACGCGCTGTCCTGGGCCCGCCCCACCCCATCCTCCTCCGGTGCCGCGCGCTTGCCGGACCAAAACGCCTCGTCCTCCTGCGGGTTGTACGGCGCGTTCATCTCCTCCTCGGTGTACTTGAACATCTTGCCATAGTTGAACACCGCGGGTCCGAGGACGCCGGTCCGCGAGAGCGTCTCCACGGCGTGCTGCGCCTCCCGCACGGTGCGGAAGTGCACAAACAAAACCCCCGCTCCGGGTGCTTGGCGATGCGCATGACCTTACCGAACTCGCGGAACCCCGCGCGGAGGGCCTGGTCGGTGTGGATCGCCGTGTCGAGGCTCCCCCACCCAAACCGTGTTCGTCGGCTCCCGCAGCGGAATGGCGTCACGACCGTCACCAAGCGGCGGCGGCGGCGGGCCCCCGTCGTGGCGTCGGTGGTCCCCGCCCGCGGGCCGGCCGCCCCGGGTGTAGGGCCGCCCGTAACCGCCGCCCCCACGCCCGTAGCCTTCGTACGCCCCGTAGGACGGGTGGGGCTGAGGGCGGGCGTAGGGATCCTGCGGGCGGGCGTAGGGGTCCTGCGGGCGGGCGTAGGGGTCCTGTGGGCGGGCGTAGGGGTCCTGTGGGCGGGCGTAGGGGTCCTGTGACGGGGACGGGGCGTAACGCGCCGTGGGGTGGGCATGGGACTGAGGAGGATACGCGGACGCCGACGGCGGATGGGCATGGGCCTGGGGGTGGGGCGGATAAGCGTGAGGGGCGCCGTAGGTCGAGGACGGGGGCTCCTGCGGGGGGTGGCCCATGGCGGATGGCGGGGGTGGATAGCCGCCGCCTCCCCTTGCCGGGGGTGGCGGGCCCTGTGGCGGCAGCGGGGGGCGATAAGCGCCGAGCGGGGGCTGCTCCGGCGGCGGGGGGGCGCTGCCGCCAGGGGCAGCTGGGGCCTTAAAGCCGGGCGGCAGCGGCGGCGGCTTGCCACGAACCATTCCAGGCGGCATCGGTGGAATCGCCCCTTTAAACCCCGGTGGCATCGGGGGAAGTGGTGGGCCACTCATGGGGGAATATGAAAGAAAAAGCTTCAACTTTGCTTTACCCCCTCCTTTTGTTCGGGTTTTTAATCTATAATAATAACAAAAATGTTACGTGAACAATAATGCTAACAGCTAAGGAGCTAGTGCTTTTAGTGGTCCTTGTTCGAATGTATTTGCTTTCTTGCTTGGATTGTAGGTTCTTAATAGTATATAAAAGGGAAGAAAAAAAAAACATAAAAGGAAATAAGACATCACATCGTAAAGAGTTTATTAGTCAGAACAGCATAAAATGGTAGAAAAAAAACTATTTATGATGGGTACTAGTTGCCTAAGTAAAAAGTTGATTTTTGATGGGGAAATTTTTTTAAAACCCCACACCTTTGGCTTTAAATGGTTGATCTTATGCACTATCAAGCGACAAGCTGCGGTTACTCAATCCTTGCAAGCTTTACACGGCAATGATTCTTGGGATTCACGACCAGCAAATGGGGCCTCCCCTCTTTCCACACCGCCACCGTGCCTCAAGACAAAAACAGCATCATTCAGAACAAAGTACTCCGATTCGAAGTTACCTTCGCACAAATACGGCACCCGTGTCCAGCGGACCACCTCAAACCCGGAAGGCTGGAGCACGTTCTCAACTAACTTGCTCACCGACTCCTCAAACGAGGCCCCTTTCTGGCACTCGCCACCTTCCATAGGCAGCTGCTCCCTCGGTTTCCGCTGCTGGCTGTTGTACTTCACAAACGGGCACCATGGAAGGACGACTGTTAATAGCATAAGCCCCTCCGGCTTCAGTGACTTCCGGATCTCATCAATAAGGGTACGAGGGGTATCCGCACGATCCAAGACGTTCAGGCAGCTAATCACATCGTAAAGGCGTCTTTCCTTGGTGCTCGCATCGAAAAAGGGTCCTCGTGGGGGAGAACCTCGTACCCGCGTCTCCGCAGCCGCCAACGCATGGTGGCGGAGTACTCGGTCGCGAACACTCGCTCAAAAAGGGGGGAAAGCCTCGCAGTGACGCCGCCGTCCCCGGCACCGATATCCAGCAATGTTTTGAAAATCGGCACCAGCGGCGGCACCGAAGAATGCGTACCGTTGGACTCCTCCGAGCGAGGCATGCCTGGTGAACGTAAAAGCGAGCGGGACTGCGCCGTGGAAAGCACAAACATGCCCCCACGGTCCACCAAACCGTTAGCAGTCGTGCGCGATACGACCGAGCTGAACAAATCGGCAAAAAACATTTTCCACGCGCTAAACCCGGAGGCACTCTTGAGGAACTCATTGGTCTCATCATCGCAGGAACTTTGCTCAAATAAACTATAGACAAAATTTGCCATTTTATTGGGATCTACCTCATAGCAAAGCTTAGGCCTTCGACGCTTACCCTCGGAGCGTGAAACATCTTTTGCTAGTGATCTCATCTCTACGATGAATTAAGTGTTTATTGCCTCTTACCTGCAAGAAATAATTTAATCCAATAGGATTAAGCACTTCGGTCACCCTTAAACTGCAAGGGAAGAAGTTCAAAAATCTTTCGAGTGATATTTAGAGAGCAATAGGAGGAACACAGTCTTGCTTCCTATGGTCTATCAACGAGCTTAGAAAAAAAAAAACTAGAAGAAAGACGATTTTAAGTCCCTCTATGACGCCTTGTACAACTCGGCTGGGACTATATCCAATTGAATGAATAGACAACGTAATAAAAAGCTATAGAGTCTCTTCCTCGCTTGCATTTCTACTTCCTTACAATCTAGAAACAGGAATTATTTCAACTAAAATGAGAATAATTTATTATTAGTAACGGTAATATGTGGGATAAAAGCAATGAAAGTAAAAAAAAAAAGGGAAAAAAGATAATAGCTCCATTAGATAGGTTTGATAGCTTTCCCCACAGCCTTACTTGGACGGTGTGACCTATTATCTTTCTGAAAAATATATTAACGTAACACCCTCTCTCTTTTGCTTTAGTGTAAACTTTCCATAGTATGAACGGGCAAAAGTAGTCGCATTACGCGTCTCGTCCAGTGATTCACATCCTACCTTTCGCTTTCACTTAACAGATATATACTGAAATATATTTAATACAATAAGCGCCGATACACCCACATTTAAAATAGAAACATATTGATGCTTAGCAAAAATAATAATAATAATAATAATAAATATACTTTAAAGGAGAATCAACTATTCTTCCAATATATCAAATTCGGCTAGAAGTTCTTTTTCTTTCTCCTCACATATTTATTTTTAAAGCAATAGGTTAAAAAATAAGGAGATGTGAAAATTCCGGTTAAGTTTAATAACTCAAAGGATCACTATAAGCCATAGTGATTGGGGTTTGCTCAGTTAGTCTACATAAATGCTGTAGAATTCATAAAAATATTATCACGCGGTGTATCCTCATAATGAGGATATTACGACTTCTTTCCTTTGAATAGTGCAAACAAAAGGGGAATGAGTTTATTTCTTTATCAACCCCCTGTTGATGCAACTACTTACTTATTACACTATTACTGTGTACATAAATATGGGATACTGGGTATGTCATTAAACTTTTCACGTTTCTTTTATTATTGGTGCTTTTTTTACGATCCTTATCTTATGCTCGCTTACTTTTCCCGTAACTACGTTGCAACGCTCACTTGGCGCACCCACGGGGCTAAATTATGGGCTTCATAGACATGAAAACAAGTCCACTGTGTCTGGATATTCCACTTAAATGGAAAAAATGAAGTACTTGTTGTGATCATTTTTATTAGCATTATTGTAATTATTATTATTATTATTATTATTATTATTATTGTTATTATTATTATTGAAATTTATAGTGAATAAATAAAAAAATGCATATATCTATATATGTATATATTACTGATGAATGTCATAGATCAAGCGTGTTCCCAGGTACTCTATTTATCACCTGCACCTTCCTATTTTTTCCCATTTATTTTTTTATGAAGCACTGCATCGAACAACGCCTTATGTTGAGCCAATATTTCCGAGGAAGAAATAGGTAGAGAAGTGCGCCTTGGGGTAATCTCGAGCGGCAGCGACAGACCTGACAAAGTATTACCACCGTCAAAATCCTTTCGACTGGTCGTCATGTCTCTTAAAGGTTCACTTGATCCCCGCAGACGTGCATTTTCGGCCTCTAACGTGTGAATCCTGCTTTCGTAACCCTTTACCCACCCCTTCAGCACTGTCTGCTGATGCTTCGCGAGCTGAGTGATCGTGTTCTTGAACTCATCACGGTACTTCTGGTGGAGTCTTTGCTCGGAATCCTTATAATGCTGAATCATCTCATCCCAGAGCTGCAGGATCGCGGTATGCCCATCTAGGCCTAATGGAGTCGCTATCTTTTCCCGCGGAAGAGAAGCCTCCGTCGGACTCCGCACCTCGTCGAGGAAAGTCTGGAGGCGCCCCAGTAGATCGAACAGGCCGGCGTCCTCGAGTTTCCCCTCGATGTGCTGAAGAACGGTCCACGAGTCAATCAGCCCCGACGGCGGCTCGCCCTTCCGCGCCCTCGCTAATTCCCCCTCAAGAAGCTTAAGTCGCCGCTCGTTCTCGTAGGAGCGTCTGAAGAACAGTGAAAACTCGTCCAGAAGAGACTCTAAGTCCTCGGCCTCGGAGGACAGGTTTGTGGGCGGGGCGGCCTCCTCCACCCTCTTAGGTTTCTGCACAACGGATGAGGTAGAAGAGAAGCCCAATTCGCAGGGTAACGCATAATTTTTCGGATCCGAGGCCATGGTCCCTCCGCCGTGGGCTTCGCTGTCCGAATGATGCTGATTACCAGGGAAGGACTCCTGTGGGTCGAACCCCGAATGGCTCACCACAGGCGACGCCGCCTCCTCCTGCATGACATTCGTGTAAAATTGAGAGGTCCCGATGACCTCAGAAATCTTCTCGAAGGGGTTCTCGGCCTGGTCATTGCCCTTGGCCTGCTCGCCATCTTTTAGTAAGGAGTCGTTAGTGGCCTTCCAGTCTCCTAGGGCGGCGTCCAGTGAATCGAGCTCCACATCCGGGACCTCCGTCACCGCGGCTTCCATGCCCTCTCCCCCTAAGCGCGAGGCCAGCGTCTGGCAAGGGCTCAAGGACAGCGTCGACCTTGAAAGGCTCGAGATGCTCCGCGAGCCGGCGTCCTCCCCGCAGTCCTTGGGGGTCTCCTCAGGCTCCTCCGCAGGGGGTCCTCTCTTCCACGCCTGCGGGAGGATCGGCCGTGGGGCCACGGTATACCGAAACCCCTTTTTCCTCTTCTCCTTTTCTTTGGCCTGCTGTTTGTGATTGGGGGAGCAGTTCCTGACCTCCTCGTACAGCTCTGCGATCGAGGCCTCGCTGCCGCCATTCAAGACCACGCGAAGGTGGTCGCTGGTATCCACAACGACGATGCTGATATCCACCGAAGGCAAGGCTGAAGGGGTCTCAGGCCTGGCCTCGGCTCCATAGCGCCGATGCTGGGCCGCAAGGAAGTCCTTATCACCCTCGCCGAGCGGGATACCGAGGACCCCGCCACGATGGCGCTTCGTTGGGCTCCGCGTCCCCGAGCTCCAGCCCCATCGCGGGTTCGAAATCGAGAGCATGTTCCTTCGCACGGCGGACGGAGGCGCCAGCTCCCCTCCCCCTTCCCCTTCTCCTCCTCCTTCTCTCGCCGCGTTAATGGGTGCGCGTGTGGAAGACAAAGAGGCCGGTGAGCGGTGCCGCCAGGGACGACACCTCAGCCCCTCGCGCAAGAGGATCGGCGTCGTATGCATGCGATACCCCATCAGCGCCAACGTTAAGTCACGATGCGCGCGTAAAAGCGCGGTGACGGAGTTATACACACAGACCATCACCGAAGTGAAGACGTTGCCAAGGTAGACGGTTGGTAAAAGCATGTTCGCGGCTTGGTGATGTAGAGGAGGGGGCAGGGGAACCTGCTGTGTGGTGGCCGCATGGGGCTCCTTTCCGGGCGGAATGGCGTGATTATAGGCCTTAAGGCTGCTCCCCAGCCAGTCCTGCACGGCCTGGTCCTCCGCAAGGCAAAGCATGTGCATCGTCGCCGACCCCCCTTGCTCCGTATGGAGCGTCAGCGAGTACATCAACGACGTGCTCGTCTCCGACACAAACAGGCCTTTTTGTAGGGTATGCGAGAAGTTCTCAAGTCCTATATCTTGGGAACAAAAGGCGTCGTTGACGCTCTCGACAGGAATGGTGTGGGCGTTCGGGACAAAGGAATCCGTCATCAGAGTGGTGTTCGGGCCACTGCAATAGAATTCCTTAAGACTACGATCCATTTTTGTGCTGCCGGTCTCACAACAAACCTTCAACACCATCTCAACTTTTCGGTTGTTTAAATCAAGCAAATCCACAACCGTTTTAGAGTCGTAAGCAATAAAAGTTACCTCAACGCACACAAAGTGGTTGGCTTTCGCGAAAGAGGCGGCCGAGGGTGGAAAATAATCAATCCCGCGGCCGTCGCCGGGGTGGCAGACGCTGTCGTTGAGAGTGTCCACGTGCTTCGCATCCTCGAAGCCGCAAAGCGTCAGGGAGGAGCCTCCGCTCGGCTGCGCTGATAAAATCATCTCGTCCTTATCCCGTAAGACCGGGAGGGTTGCGTCCGAACCGCCACCAGCAGAAGGAAGAGGAGAAAGAAAAGGGGGCTCCTGCGATTGCGGCCTCTGGGCGAGGTACCGCTCCACAAGCATCTTGATGCCTTTCGGGAAGAGGCCGAGGGCCTTGGGGGTGCCGATGAGCCCGTGCTGGCGCATCTCCCGAGTTGCCCCGTACATTAACACGATTGCATCCACGCAGTAATCCATCACTGCGCTGACAGCAGGGCTTAACGTCCTACACAAGAGCGTATCAATAGGATTTAGAAAGACATAACCCGCCTGCTTTCCCTCACTATTATGAGGCCCCTGATCTCCAGGGGAAGGCACGAACTCGACGTTAAAAATATGCTGAAGAAATTCGTCATTCGCAAAAGTTGGTGGTAGGTTATTTGCATTGCCCAGACATCGCCTGAGCATCTGCAGCTCCCTCCGGAGGGTCGTCCGGCAGATACTCGCGAGATTGCAGCCTGACGTCCGAAAGGCCGCCATCATCTCTTCGTGGCTCCACTTCATCGGGTATAGCTGAGTCCCACAGCGACTCGCCGCAGCCAAACCATTCTTTCGAGGTTCCCCACGAAATCGTACTCCAATGTTCGGGTTTCGCGGGAAACCCTCGTGTTCCATAGTTCGCTTACATTCCCCCACCGCTTTACCCTCATGGGAGTCGGATAATTGTGGCTTCGAGGTTTCACTGCAAGCCTTTGGGGCCAACACGGAGGTTGTTGGGCTGCTCAACGAGGTCGTCGTGGACGAGAGCTGGCCTTCACTTTCCTCACTAAGCATTTTTGTCACCACTGCTTGCCCTCCAATCAAATCCTTCTCGTGGCTCAGCGGTGAGCAGTTCTCCGTAAAGGCGATCTGGCGAAGGTTCATGGCCCACAGCTCCTCACGGAAGGACTGCAGGGCAACATTGACGCACCACCGCACGCATAATGTGTTTCTGCTCAGATTCACCTTCTCCTCTTCCTCTGTAGGGGTGGTTGCCATCATCGTGGCCTTTTCTGTCATAGGCACCTTGTGGTCGATGTCATCCCGACACCCCTGTGAGAAAAGCTTCTCTGGCGGGTTGGTGTCACATCTTTAGTCCGTAGCAACAGGAGGGCCCCCACCCGTGACTTGCATTCGAGCGAACGAGGCTAATACGAGGAAAGCCTTTGGGGTTTGCCAACTAACACACACAAACAAAGACACACCCTCTGTCACAAACAGAGACGCAACCACAGAGCCAGTCACGCACACAGACACACACCAATTATGACCAGCTAATAATAGGTTTATTATTAAAGCCCGGTGGGAAACGTCGGGAAAGAATCAACAACAGGGGAAGAGAGGGAAAGAAGGCAGAAAAAAATAAACGTCTATACACCCTTTTTTTCTCTTTTTTTTAATCTCCAATTTGTAGAGATATAAGAAAAAAGAGTAAGAACAAAGTAAACTTCGACCCAATTTAAAAAAAAAACGACGTTTAAAATGTACAATCTTGAATATATGATAATTGTAGCTAGTCAAAAAGCTAGAAAAAGAAAAATAATATGGTGCAACAAATTCCTCTCCTCCTTCACCTTTCAGTGATTCTGTATATAGAGAGAGAAATAGAAAAAGGAAAAAATATATAGAGAGAGGGGGGGGGATATTGATATAAAGAGACAGAGAAGCTTCTTATCTGGTGAGATTTCCTTTAAAAGCTAGCGGATGCAAAAAAAATGCACTTCCTAACCTGCTTTTGTGTATGAATTCTTAAGGGGAAAAAAATTAACTTTGCAGGTAAAACCTAGTACAACTAGCATGCGCTTTGTACGGAGGCGCCTCTTCCCAATAGTCCTTTTCAAATATATATATGTATATAGATAGATATAATGAGCTAAAAATTTGGACGAAAAACGGTTTAGAATTAAACAGTTGGAAATTTAACTCAGTTTCAGGACTAATATATACCAAAAATATACTATGAAAAAAGCTATTTAATCGAAAGGGAAAGAGAAACGGAAGGGGGCAAAAAAAGAAACAGTTGGCAATTGGCATAAAAAAAAATAAGAATAAAAAATACTCTTATAAAAAGTCAGAAAGAAGACCGTTTTATTGGTATCTTTTTGAAATGATACGACGTTTTTCAGAAATCCAAAATGACAAAATGTAAGCAAAGGTTGAGCCTATACTTCTCTCCTTGCACTTCAATTCATTCTACAGAATCAGAAGTTTCCAAAGAGAAGGTGGTCAAGACACAAGAAGAAAAGAAGTACTCAAAACAGAGTAGTATATACGAACTTCATTTCCACTGTACCTGTGGGCATTTAGAAACTCACTAAAAGCTCTTCTCGTTCGGTCTTTTAAAAATTTTTATCACATGAAAGCACTTCAAGCTGTTAACGTGATCTGGTGGGGTTAAACTCATCAACAACCACTGAAAAAGATCGTTATCAAGCTGCCGGAGTAGCATATCATACTCGTCAAGGAGTTCTTCCGATAGGGTCATCACCTTACAGCGGGCGAAATGCCCAAAAATAAGATCCATTTCCACCATTCCACGGTATTGTGATTGGTAAATCAGACGCCTTCGCTTATGCTCGGCGCTTTCGTCCTGGCTTCGCACGCGATTATCCCGAAAGGAATCGTTCAAATCTGCCGCGAGATCAACCCCGGCATTGCAGCTGTTAAAATCCAACTCTTTTTCTGATTTATTGGATAGTTTTTTTTCCTTTAAATTGTCGGGAACTTTTTTCCAAAAGTCCGTCGAGAAGGCCATACCTCGGACGGGGCCGATGATGGTCGACTTGAATTTAGTTTTCTCGTTTTCCGTGGCATTTGTGGAATGGAGCGAATCCTTCGAGGTGTGTGTACGAATAGCTCCCCTTAATGCGGTTGAAAAAAACATCGCATTCGATATTTGAATAGACTTTGAACAAAAACAGAGAAGCATTTTTAGCTAAATTATTTCTGTTTTTTATTCCTTTGCGTTTGTGTGTTTGCCTTTGGTGCGCGTGATTTTTATCTTAAAGCAATTTAGTACCTAACTTGCTTATTTGTACGACGAAGAAAGACAGAGAAGAATTGATCGTTAATTGTAAATGTATATTGAAAATCATATATGTATTTACAAGAAATACGACATGCAGAGTGTGAAAGGGTCCAAAAATTTAGCAAGTAAAATTGAATGCACCCCTCTCACTCCATGGGATAAGTAAAGCTCCCATCCATTGGGCTTACGCAATTCCTCATTCAAAAATACAGGTCCACCACACGCACACACACACAAGCACACCTCCAAAAATTTGACACTTCTTTTCTTCTCCTTTATCGCTGCAGGCCCCAATAGTCAAAGCTAATATAACCAAACGCAAGGATCTAAAAAAAAAAAGGGAGAAAGAATCCACCTGTTCCAGCCTCCGATACGCGGAAGCATACTATTTTTTCCTCAATAAAGCCCCTTGCGAGCGGCTCTCCGCATCTTGTTAAAGTTGCTTTTCACTCGCCGTGTGGCTTTTGACTGAGAAATAGTACGCGAGGGCGTCTTAATCGGCTCGGCATCCGCGAGCGGAACCCACGAAGCTTTCTGAATAATCTCCCTCACCTTTTGAATACACGCCACCTTATTTTGAAAAGCACTGCGGTGCTCGTGACAGCTCACAACTAGCGTCCTCCCATCACCGGTTAAAGCCTTCTGGCGCTCGTTCCTTTCAATATTTTGTATAATTTTCTCGTCAAAAAAGCCGGAAAGCATCTCCATATCCACGCGAAGCTCGACTTTGCTGCTGGAGCTGTTAGTGCCCTGGCCTCCAGGCCCACACCCTCGCTTCGTATGCACCTCATAAACGCTAGCATCCAGTTCAATTGAACTCACAGACGATAATCGATAATAGCCACCTTTTCTTCTTTTCTCGTCCTTCTCCATCTCACCTGTATGAAAAGCGCGGGAAAAAAACGTCAATGGTATGGTCCCGTGATGATATCGGCCATACCAGTCAAAAGCCCTCATCGTGGGCCTGCAAATAAGCGGCCTGACGCCGCCCCCTGCGCGAGAAAGAAGGTGAAAAAAAAAAAAAAGAAAGAGGGACGTACACCTGCGGGGAAACATTAGGAGAATATCCCTCACCATGCGAAAAAATAGCTGGCGTGATCGGAGAGCCACAACTCCCTTGAAGGAACCAACGTGAAAGTGCTTGCAAAAAGCGGCAAAGGAAATAATCCTCCATTACCGACTAAAAGCTCATGTATATATATATATATGAAACAAGTTAATCTCTTGACTTATTTCTCTTCTTTTTCAATACCTCGCTCAAGTAGAACCCACTAAAAATTAAAGGGAAAAAAGCAGTAGACTGGTGAGTCTCACAGAACTATTTTCTCTTCACAGCTAATCATATAACTTGCAGAGAAGCGATCTTTATTGTGGTAGAGCGCGAAGCCCTTTCATGAACCGCTTGATGATAATATGGGCGCACAGTTTTTTTTGTCTTGAAAAATAAGATAAAGAAAGTAACCGAAGGAAAGAAGGTAAGCTGTCAGGTAGGAAGAAAAAAAGTAAACATAGCAACAAATAAAGGCTCAAAACGACAGAGTAATTTCAATCTTATGTTTACAAACCCTGTGAGTAATATGCAGCTTGTTCATGGCAAGCGCAAAATAAAAATGAGCATATGTTATCAATTATTAGCTATTAGCTTTGCCAAATTCTTTCTCTTTCGAGTGCAAGTGATTAAACCAAATGAATCATAACTAAGTATAACAATACCAAGAAATATCCTGTTGTTCAATTACAAAGTTTAGAGTTTACCCCTTTATGATTCGAGAAAAAACTTCAACGTGGCTGTCATAGTTGAATAAGCGTTTGCTATATAGGAATGTAGGTTAATAAGTGCATTTCAGACATGGTGGATGATAATTCAAATATGGAAAATTAAAATGGACAAAAAAGGGATTCAAAACAGAACATCATGGCCCCACATAATTGATAAGACTCTTTCCTCTCAAAATTCAGTAAGCAAACAATGCATTATATCAGCACAAGAAAGTTAGCAAAGAGTTTGTTTAAAGCAAAAAAAAAGATCTCCGAGGTGTTTTTCCTTATATATGAACACATGTATACGCATATATCGTTGGGAATAAAAATAGGAAAAAAAACAGAAGCTATTATACCATATATATTTTTTCACATCCAAAGAATGCGTAGTAGAAGCTTCGTAACAGCATTTTACATGCATATTGGTGTGCTAAAAAATAATCCCAAGGTAACCGTTTCCTACTGAAAATTATGTGCGAGAAGAAGAGAGAATCGTACATCATGTGCTTATATATAAATAGAATTCTAGTCATAACGAAAAAAAAACTTTATTATTATTCACAAAGTTTTTTTAAAATTCAAACTCACACGCGTACTCTTCTCGGACCGCTTCTCAAATATGACCACCCAGTTCCATGGAATTTTTTATAATGCTCCTATCATCCTCTCTTGCCCCCGTTTCGAATTTGCTAAGATTTATTATTATGTAAAACCACGCTACGGAATCGAGATTCACGCGTAAACATATATACAACATGCATCTTATACGTTTCGATCGTAAAAATATTAAATAGTATTCTCTTTCTTTCCCCCCCTCCCTTCCTTTTCTTTAATCAAGGTCTGTGACGGATTTGCTCTGCTGCAAGGAACGTTGAGTGGGGGGCATGTCTTCTCTGGAAATAGCCGATGTTCCTATTTGCATTCGTCCCCGAAGTGTACGCGCGATTTGTATATTTTTCACGAAATATGCGGAGCTGCTCTAAAGCCACGAAAGTAAGGAGAAAATGCGGTACTGAGCGCATGGCGTAGGCCGTGGAGCCCTTATAGAGACCCCGAACGCCCTCCGCCCGGAAGGTCTTCAGGAGAATGGGAAGTAGACTGCGCAGGCCCTCGCCCCTTCCTTTAAGTGGGCTATTGTAGACCCGCGTAGAGATAAGAAGCAGGGGATTCAGACAAAGCATTAGTAAACACGTCGACACCACCGAGGACGCTGCGTGGATGCGTATGTCCGACGACCCCAGGCCCGTCAGTCCACAAAAGTACGATTTTAAACGATCGTAAGCGGTTAGCTGCAGCATCGACGCGACCATACCGATAAAGATGGAGATCGAAGAGCCATGCCAGAGTCCCAGGACGCCGTGTTCCCGGTAGATTGTCCGCAGGGCGTCGAAGACGCCTTTATAGTGGTGTTGTTCGCCGATGGAACTTCGGGAAAGGACTTGGCCGCTAGGACCTAGGATTTTGTTATGCCGTGATTGCAGACGTGTCTTGACGAGCATAAACGGCGAGGCAAGCCCGGCCCCGACGAACCCGCAGACACCGCCTGCCATCACGCAAGTCGAGAAGGAGTCCTCTTTATTCCTAAAATAATCAATATCCGCCTTAATCGCCGGGTAGAATCCAATGCGAACGCCGTTCTGGGTTATCTGCCAGAGCATTGAGGACCAGAGACCTTTTTGCAGGGCCAGCGGGCCCTCCTCACGGGCCACACGGAACATTCCCTGAAAGATATTCCGGTAGAGAACCTGGTATTGGCCGGACCGGCAGAGCTCGCCCTGCAGCTGCATGCGCGTCCGCATCGTATCGAACGGATTTGAAAAAATAACGGCAAAGCTGGAGGCAAGGGCCCCGTCGAGAATCATATCGAAGGAAAACATGGTCCAATCACGCAGTTATCGCGCCAAACTTTTTGTGTTCCTCTTTTTTTCTGCTGTTTTGCTTTGATGGGGGAGGAAAGCGAGAGAAGGCTGCGCTAAAGTGTGTAGCTAACCGTCGGCAATCAAAACCTTTTCCCGCCACAGCGTATTCCTTCAACCTTGAACAAGAAAAATAAAAACATTCAATTTATCGGTCGGAGTGCAGAAAAAAACGTAGCCATATAATCTAGACAGGATAGGGAATATACAGAAATCATTTTAAAAAGCGAGTATCCTGTATACCCACACATGGTCTACATGGGGTTGTCATGTTTGCTTTTTGGCTATTTTGATTCGCATCGTATTTTCCACTTGTTATGGGAGAGTAAAAGAGAGTGAAATAATGCAAAAAAAAAAAAACAGAAGCTTCTCAATAACACTATTTCCTAATAACAATAATAAAACCTTAACCCCAGAAACATTTCGTCAAGCCATTCCTTTTGATTCGCAACCCCTCTAAAGCGCCGAAAAACTAACACTACTTTGAGCACTACAAAAGGGAAAAAAATGATATCAAAAGAAAAAAATCATTCTTTCAAAATAAGAGTATACAAAGAAATTTTAATAGTATGTTATGCTTTCTGCTACCACCATGATAAACTAGCGCAAGCCTTGTAATCTTATTGCACATTGTTTGCGGAGCCAAATAACTCTCCCCACCTGTTGATTAGTAAAGATTCCAATAATAATGACAATTAAGCCCTTTTTCCCGACGTAAGTAGTAGTTCTGAAAACAAAATCGGAATCCTAATACGCATATGTATATATAATCTGTGGAAGGAAAGGAAATCTATACTAAGGAAGGAGAAAAAACATCGTTTTCGAAACAAACAAGCGAATTTTTTTAAAAGAGGTTCTTCCATGTCAGGAGCAACTTCCTTTTAGCAAACCTGACGAGAAAAGGTGCGCTTGCTGTTCGGATAATCGCAGACCCAGTGCCGCACGTTCATCAGTGTGACCTGCAGCTCGCTCATCGCCTTCTCGCGGAACTCGTCAGGGATTTTCTGTCGGACCTCCTCCACAGCCTCCACACACGCGCACAGGTACCGCTCCCTCTCCAGCGCATTCCACACCGCCCGCTGGAGGTGAAAGCGCGTCTTCGCGAGCGCCGTATAGCACTTCTCCGTCACACACGCCCAGTGAAACACATCCTTTAGGTAGTTAAGCTTTCGCTCGATGAAAAGCCGCTCCTTCTCACGACCTGGGTGGTCGCCGAAGATGAACGTAAGCGCCGGACTTGTTCCAGCCGTAGAGGATGTTAAAGAGCGACTCGTGGGACTGCAGTCGATCTTGCCAGAAGGAGTCGAAGTCGTAGCCCCAGGAGACCTGGAGTAAACGCGCGGTGTCGTTCCCAATACAGCTCACGAGATAGAGCTTGACGGGGCTTGGGTTTAAATCTGACGGGACGTCGACCTCGGGGACATGCCAAAACTCAAAACTTCGGTACGCGGACTGCGAGGTAAGGCGCTTCAGCCAACCTTCCTTCTTCGCCCAGTCCTCGCAGGCGATTTGACCTCACGTCGTGTAGATTGTCCGCACAGGGGTGAGCGAGGGGCAGCGACCCTTGGTAAGCGCAAGCGTCGCCATGGACGACAACCCAACACAACGCATTTTGTCTTGCGTGGATACGATATGTTTTTGTTCTTTTTCTTTTTTCTTTTTTTTTTTTTGGGGGGGGGACTGATTTATCTAGGATGCAATAATTTTTGAGTAAGCTCCTACCACAATATACGTGTGTTATGTATGTATGTATATATATCGCGTAGCAGAACTATTTGTGTCGAAGAAATACTTCAAAAAATGAAGCTCAGAGCAAGTCACGGAATTTTATAATGCACAGAGAATTTGTCGTGTCTCTAACAGGTTTAATAATTTAAAATACTACCATATCAGTGAACATGTTATGTGGTAAGAAAAAAAGGTAAAGAGTGCCAAAGAGAAACCCACAAAGGGACCCGAATTTAGTCTTCCGTCCTCTCAAAAATTACGGAGAAATATTTTTCGTATGCGTGAAGTCTTTTCCATTCAACATGAGTTCTTTCCAGTGATCCTAGGAACCTAGAAACCCAACAACAAAACCAACACCATTGCCTGCCACTTATTGTTTTTTGCTTCTTCTTTTGACCACTAATACGGGCGGTGGTAGGAGTACAGCATCCCCATATTGTGAGCCGCACCCATGATCGTCTTCTCCACTTGCGCGATCCCCTGTAGTCGGCCGAGCTCCACGCCATCCGGCAGCTTGTGCCGGTAAAACTGTCTGGGGTGGCGCCGTCCTTCCTCGTACGCGGCCTGCTGCTTGGCTTTCGTACCGGGCGCGACAACCTCGATGTCGGGGTTTCCCCCGGGACGCACGGGAACGATCCGCGGCGTTGACGGCGTGGTAACCCCCTCTGGCGGCGGTTTATTCTTAAAAGGGTGAAAAGGCATGTAAGTGCCCGGGGGAGGAGCAGGGCCACACGGCAGCGAGCAGCGACCGTGAAGATGCTTTAGGATTGACGGCCCGTAGCGTCGCTCCGCCTGTGCCGCAGCGCGTTCCATCGTGCGGAGCAGCACCTCCTCCGCGACTGAAGACGGCTGCGTCGCGCCACCGCGGGAGCTTTCCTGCAGACGACGACGACGACGGGCCTCGAAAAGGATCTGGTCGACTGTCTTACCGTCAAACGCCTTGGCGAACATGCGGTCCGCGTCGCCGCGCACAAAAGGCTTCCCCCATGCGGATGCTCGAGTACCTTGACTTCGGCTAGCTGCCGATGCAGCCCCCGGGGACGACGCGGCTGCCTTTGTATCCTCAACGGAGGCTGCGCGTGCGCCTTTCAGTGTCGACGTGCGAACGGACTTGATCCCGAGGCTCAAGTCACGAGCATGACGTCTTTCCGGATCAGCTAGGACTTCGTAGGCCTCGGAAACGCCGCGGAACTGGACCTCGGCCTGCGCGCGTTGGCCGCTCTCCACAACATCAGGGTGGCACTCCAGCGCACGGCGGCGGTAGGCCGCTTTGATTTCCTCCGGCGTCGCACTCACCTCCACTTGCAGACGCTTGTAGAAATTAGGCTGCGCCTTGTGGGCTAACGCATGCACAGAGGCTACCCCACGCAAGCCGGAAAGCAGAGGTACGACCTTACAGCAAGAAATTCCTAGACCCACCTTGGCGCGATTTAGAGAGGAATGTGTATCACTTGTAAATCGAAGTAGGCTTTTCATGTAAAAAGTTCGCATCACCTGGATTTTCTGAAATTTGCCTATTTCCCTTTTATCAACAAGTGTGATTCTATACTTCACTCAAGGGGTCCCTTCCAACTTCTCTATAGTCTAACTGTGCTAAAGATGAGGAAAACAAGCAAGTAGATCAAAAAAAGACCCATTTCTCCCTTATTTCGCCCCTCATGTAACGTCAAGCTGAAAAAAAGAAGTCAAGTTGTTTAGAATTGTAAACATAGTAGAAACAATCGAGAAAACTCCTCTAACAGATGTGCTAAACATCATCAAAGCATATATTTCGGTTTCCGCATATATGCAGCCATCTACCCCACCCTCCCCCCTTCTTTTTCACTATCTTATCTCGCTTTGCTTCGATCTATCAGTAAGATAACTCCCAGCGAACGAATCAAACACAATTAAGATACTGTGGGAAATCAGCTTCACTGTTGTTTAAAGCGGAGGACTGCATACGAGAAAAAAAGAGGGGAGGTACAAAACCAAGTAAGAATTATATTTTAATGCGTTAACTCTGCAATTCTACCTTGTTCTGCGTCAGTGAGGAATGTTCCATGCCGGCATCACGCAAAGTAAAAGATTGATGACAGTGCAAGTCCATATGCAGCCAGTGATTCCATTGACGCTCAACAGACCACTCCTGCACAGCAGCGAAAATTTGCTCGAGTCCGGTAGACTGCAGGGCCTTAAATCCCATATGCTCGACCCTCTCGGAGAGCTTCTTCGACATCAAAGATGGCTTTGGCTTCTGAGCGGACTTATCTACCACCACATTGCGAGATTTAGTCCCCGCCTTCGCTGTCATTGAAATAGCTGTCGGCGAGATGCTATTGGTTTTTGACGCATCTACTAGAAGTATGATAGAAAAGCGCCGCTTGCGATGTGGTATTGCGTCACTATTATGAGCACGTGGATCGCGTGATGCGTAATACCAACGCAGCAGCTTTTTAACATCATCACTCCGTCGATGACGCCACACGCCGACTCTTTCATCCCGATCGATGTCTGCTTTCAGAAGGGGTTCCGCCTTCGCGTGGGTTGTGCTGACTGAATCCCTTCCCATCTCCACGTCGGCGGTACCGTGGAGAAGCGAAGGACGTAGACAGAGGCCCAACGCATCCGGCGCAGACTCACGTAGCTTATATAGAAGGGCCTCTACACCGTCGGATATCATAAGCGGCCCTCCTGTCGACGCCTCCGCAGCGCTGCGTTCGTCCTGTCTGCATTGGAGCCTGCCTTGTAGCTGTTTTCGCGAAGCGTCAAACGGGACGCCTTCGATGCCGGTGGCATTTAACGTCTTCGCGTAGGCAAAGCCAGCTGAGGTGAAGCTTGAGGACGGCGGCGAAAGCCATTGGCCCGACTTGAGGGTGCTATCTGCTCGGAGAGCAGGGCCCAAGAACGGAACTTTCGCTTTGGGCAACAACGACGGCCTCTCCCGCAGTGGGTACGCCGCCCTGTCAAAGGCCGAGGCCCTGTCCCCCTCGTGTCCCTTCCCGGACTGTGGAAGGGGTGTTTGGCCCTTTTGGTGTTCCCGGTGCAGCGCCAAGAGCGCGTCGTGGAGGTCTCGCTGCGTCGCGAGTCCGTCGTCCGGCCGAAGTCGCGACATGCAGATGCGGACGGAGGCCCCCAGTGTGGCGAGGTGGACGGAGCCGCAAGGGAGGGCCCGCTTTTCCTCCCAGCCCAGGGCCAGCCGAGCCTCAGGAGGGGGGCTGGAAAGCCCAGAACCCAGAGGATCCTCGGCGCCGCACTGGGGGAGTGGAAGCGGGTGGCCCAGCCGCGCTAAAAGCTCGTCCTCGATCAAAGCCCATTGCCACGGGAGGTCGCCGTCCGAGGCGCCTGCGACGCGTGGGACGCGAGGCATAATCACGACAAGATCAACTGTTGGGGTTGCGTTCTCCATGACCTGGCGGAGCGCGGGGTGCGCCTCGATGTGCTCACGGTAGGGGTTGGTGATGTTCGGGTGACCGTACACCTCCAATTCGTACTCCTCACGCGTCATAGTCGAAAAAGCGTGCTGCCGCGGGATGCGTAAGCCGAAAAGCCCGCCGCCGAGTTTGATGCCAAGGCCACCTTTCATGTGATTAGAGGCATGCCGTCGACCGTCCCGCAGGCCGTACAAGGTGGAGTGCCGCTTGTAGCGGCCTTTACTACCATGGGTGTGGCGTGTGTGAACTTCACCGGCAAGCTTACTTCGGCCTCGCAGAAAGTCACGCGGACCCCACCTTCCCAATCGGAGAAGACTAAAACACAACATCCTTGTGTGAAGAATGAAAAACAGATTGGGTCTTTCCTTTTAAAATAAGAAAAACATCACGCAGAAGGGATCATAAACAAATAAACAAACTTTTCTAAACAAGTGCAACAAAGAGTTACTCTGGGAAAAAAAATGCGCATTTTATTAAAAACTTCTGGTCTGAAGAAAATACCATTTTAAAAATGTATTTTCGCACACAAAATTTTTGAAAATTAATCTCAGGTTTCGATAGCTGCATCCCCACTATGTCAGAACTTTTCTTCAATGGGTTAGCAATCTTGTATAAATCAGTAAAAGAAGTTTAAAAAAAAATAGCTAGAAAACGTTACCTACACATATGATTCATAAGATAATCGCTGTCTAAGTGGTTAGCTTGTTCGCGTTAATATATTTATGAAACATATTTTTGTAGTTTTCACTTTCCACGCATAATGTAAATGTTATTTTTTCCCTTCAAATCATGTGTACCTCTGACGGCGTAACAGGGTTTTTATATAACGTCGCACCAGGGAAAGATCCTTGTGAAGTCATCTCTAACAATTGTTGTTGTAAAGCACAACAAGTGCAGAAATAGGTAGATAAGCAATCAGTACAAAAGCTGCCCTTGATACCATAGCGTTCGCGCACACTTCGTCGAAGGGTAAATACATAAAAGAACGAAAACCGATAGCATATGAAATAATCTATCAGAAACATTAAAAGGCACATAGAGACATCAATGTGAGGTCTTAGGTTGTAAAGCATATTGTGCTGCCTCACAAGTTGACAATAAAAACAAAAGGTAGACTCCAAACAGGAGTTACCTTCCCAACAGCAAGTAAAAAGACTATAGTGCCATGGCCGAAGCCCATCACTTGCGGGAATGATTGGTGTCAGAGTACCTGATACCTCCTGATCATAAAGGTCTATCTGAGTTTGCCCGTATTTGGTTGCAGACATGGTATAGCCAATAAAAGAGAAAAAAAAATGAAGAGTTTGGGCGTACCCTTCCAGAAGCTCCCTCCCCTACACAAGACACACACACAAAAAAAAGCTCCTTGAAACTACGACTTGAAATAACCCTAGTATCCGCTAGATAAATATTTTGTTTCAGAATGTACAAAAAAAAGAGAGAACGTAACAACCTCACATTATGACCACAAATGACAGATAAAACACTACAATACACGACAAGAAAGAAGAAGGGAACGTAATAAATAGCACACAATGAAAGGGTAGATAATTAAGGTGATAGTGATAGTAATGATAAACAGTAATACTACCGGTACTCATTTAACTGACTCTAGCCTTTATTAATCGAAAATTAATACATAAGCACTTCCTTTCTCTTGAAATTTACCTTCCTTCATCAGCCCCTCACTATTTATTGGGGAGCTTTGTTCCTCTCTTTTACCGCACTTTTCAACCACTCTGAAATCTTATTCTGCAGCTCTCTTCTTGCCTCCACGACGTCTGGTCTCGCATTAAAGGCTTCCACCATCGCCTCATCAAGATACTTCTTCGTAAATGGGTGTTTGTTCTCCGAAAGAAGGTGGTGGTGAATCGTCTCCTTATTTACGTACAACAGATCCTGCAAGTCTTTGACATCCGATGGGAGCGCGACAGGGTTAAGAAGCGGCGTGGACAGAAGCGCGTCCAGGGCAAATTCTGGTGCCTCATCCCAGAGAGCCTCCTCATCGACCGCCTCCTTCGAACGGGACTCGAGCGCGGCGGACATCTCCGACAGCTTCCAGATCAGGTCCTCGGAAACGAGCTGGCGTTGCAGGATGGTGCGGATCGCACCCTGCAGGTCGCTCAAGGGAATTCCGCAGTGGCATAAAGAAGTCAAGAAGTTACGGCTGCGGCGGAAATGGGTAAGGCAGTCCACCAGTCGACTTAGGATCTTGCGCGGCTTAAATTGGTACACTTCGGCATCACGAATCTTTAGGTTCTTGCTGTTGGACCCAACAAACACGACTAGGCTGCGTGCGAGCATTTGGCTAATCTGCTGGGCGACCAAGTTCTGCGTGACGCCACGAGGGAACTGGATGGAAAGCTTGATGAACATGTCGATAGAGGCCACGAACAGCATGATATACGACCGAAGCCTCAGGCCAATTTGGGAATAAGTCATGCCCTGATCAGCCGTGCCCTCTATCTCATCATCATCCTCCCTCGTATTCGAGGCGGTACTGTGATCAGGGCTGGAGGCGTCAGCGTGGCTACTCGAGACACCATGCGATGCGTTCGCGGGCTCTTCTGATGAGTCTGTAGAATTCCTTATCATAGAATTCATCTTGGTAAGGCTGTGAATGAGCTGATCAACGGACTCATTCACCTCCGCAACAGCCATATGCGAAAATCGCTCCAGCACCGTGCCTTCGCGCTGAAACTCATCCCGCAGCCGCTGGCAGAGGCTATCGAATGCCAAGAAAATCTTAAGACAGTACGATAGCTCATACCGCACTTGAACCTTTTCATAGGTCAATTTCTCCACCGCGATATAACAATTCATGCAGGCGCGCATGATGTGCTCGTGGAACCATGCGTGCCCCTCCAACACGGACCGCGTCTCCGGGTTGTCCAACAACTTTACTAAGAAAGAAGGAAAGAGAGCATGTGTGTGTGGCTTAGAGATGTAAAGCATGTTCCCCATAAGCACCAGCATAAGTGAGATCATATTGTCGACGCAAAAAGCTGCTTAGGGACAGCTTTTTGGTAGCGCGAAAGACGCAGTCCACGAGCTGCTGCGGCAAGTACTTCCACTCTATCGGAGGCACTGCTGGAAGATGGCCAGCGCTATCGGCGCGCATAACAAACAGCAACCAGCCTGCAAGGCCGTTGAGGTAGAGAAGCTGGCTTTCACCCAACTTGGTAGCACCAAGAAGTCCCTCGAGGAGGCACTTTTCAGAAGTCAAAGCGGCGCGCTCATTGGGGGGAACCTGTGGGTGATTGACGCTACGCTCGGCCCGTTCATGCTCATCAGTGAACACCGCTGAGCACAGTGTGATAGAGCGGGCGGCGGAGAAAAAAAGATGAACATACGTTTTGTAAACCCCTGCATCGCTCGAAACCAACGGTAGTGGGTTGTCGTGCTCGTCAAAGTGTGCCACCCGCTCCGTATCCACGCCAAAGTCGACAACTTCGTGGACAGATGAATCCTCAAGCACATAGGATGCCGGAATCGACTTAAAATGTATCTTTGGCCCCTCATCTGTGTCCCGGATGATGGGGAGTGCCACCTCGATCAGAGCTGTTTGCATCTGAAACACAAAAAAACGAGAGGAGAGGGGGATATTCTGGTGCATAAGCTTCTGATAATCTGCATTGAGCCGAAGGGCACGTTTAAAAAACGTCAACGTAGCATCGCGTGTACTCTTCATCCGAAAGAGGACCTGGACCAGGCGGCAATTATACTGCGCAAGCGCTCCCACGATCTCTTGAATCTCATAAATCCGTTGAGGAAACTGTTCCTTCTCATGCAGTGAAAATAGCTTCATAAGATGTTGCCACATCTGCATGTTAAATTGAGGAAATGAGATAGCATGCCCTCTTGACACTGGACCTATGCCCAACAAAGCACCTAACAAGGTCGACTGCTCCAGTTCAAATCCCGTATCAATAAACCCATTGTCAAAGAACACGCTCCGCGCCACTATCTCCTGCGCCTGCCCACACTTAATGAGGTGGTAGATCACTTGATAGATAGCTTCGATAATAGGCTTAGCATCCCACGTAATGTTCAGTGCAATGTCTAAAATATAGCGTACTACCTGATTCACGATGAGTCCGACGTCGTAGCACTCAGGTGGGGCACGTGACGCAATATTTTGAAAAAGTGCATCGAGGGCCGCCGTAGAAGCCGCCTTGGAGGCTAAATACGGAATCAGTTTAACCACTGGTGGAGAGTCCGGGTCACTCTTCATCAGCAACTTGTACGCGTCATCGCAGGAGTCCTTCTGCAGGATTGCATCGCGCTCAGATATGCTCAAATGAATGCAGAGCATCGCTTCCGCGAACTTGTTATGGCTCTTGCCCACTGTGAGTATCGGATCTGCTGCGGGAACCACCAGCTGTGCAAGTGCGATGTCAATATTACGCTGGACTGTACCCATGTCGCCGCCTCTTACGGTTGCTATCGTCTCTTTACCAACACACACCACAAAGGTAGGCATCGCCGTGATGTGAAAGTGCGCAGCACACTCCCTGTTACGGTCTACATCGCACTTGCAGAAAACCACCCTCGCTGGGTCGTTGTATTGCTCCATATTGTTATAGGCCGGCTTTACACTCGCACATGGGCCACACCAGGTGGCATAGAAGTAGATAACAGAAACCTTTGCATTATTTTTTAGAAGACTATGAAGGTGTCCAAGTCCGGAAATCTCAATCATCCTCCCCCTTCCTTTGCTTAACACTTAACTCGTTGTATGGTTGTTTAAAAAAAAAAAACGTGCGCTTCGGGAAGAACAAATTTTTCTCCAATTGATAGTAATAAGAAAGTCACAGAGAATTACAAAAATAAAGCAACAAAAAATGATGATCAAATGTACATGTGGTCTCTTATAAGCGTACATATAATAGCATGGCTGCATAAACTATGCAAAAAAAAGCATTCAGAGATGATTTGTTCAAAAGGGAGAAGGGGGAGAAAGGGGCAGACACATTGACTAAGATGATTGCCTTTATTAGCGAAAATTCACAACAATCAAAAAGTAAAAAAGAAAAAGGCGGCACAGCGTAAAAGGCAAAACCACTTTATTGCCTGAAAGAAGAAGTGCTAGTTTTTATGTGTTCATCTTGAATGCATAACAGGATTATGCCACATTATAAATTATACCGTTAAGTTGCCTACCTTCATCCAGCACACGAAACAATGGATTAAAAAGCGGCCAAACTCGACCCAAAGAAATGTTCAATAACCAACAAGCAAGACTCTTGCGTTATGTTAAGCTAAGAATTTTCTTCAAAGTTTGGTAGAGGCCAAGAAGCTTAATAGCTGATAGAATTTAAACTTCCATTTTTGGTTTGTCGTATAAACTACACATGCTGAAATTTGCATTTATGGGGTGAGAGTATAAATGAAGTCTTCGCCTGGAAGTTAACCCCTTTTTTGCGCATATATATGGAGGATAATAAAGCGATTTAAATAATAATAGATAACTAAAAAGAATAGGACGTCAACATCCACTTTGTCATCGCAGTTAGCACTGCTCCCAACATAGCACCCAACATATGTTAGCCGAGTAGGTGCTACGTAGGTAGACACAGAAAATATCTTTGTAATCGTTACCTTTGCCTACTCAAGTGTCCTATGTCAAGTCACCTCTCACACAACGTCATAGATTACGCTTTAAATGCTTTGCGACCTCGTACACATCACATTTTCGAACTCTATTTGTAGAGGTAATAAGATCTTGTATGATTAAATGAATCAAAAGGATGTGCAAAAAGTAGTCCAATGCGCACGAAGGAGCATCAGGGGTGGCACCCAAACCTCCATCCCCTCTTTGAGATGCATCGTCAAAAAAAGATACTCATATCTTGATATTTTTTAAAAGGAGAAAAATGATAAGAACCGCGCATCGTGTCAGTGGAAATGAAATTGAAGGCAACCAAGCAAAGCCCATGGAAGATAATAAACGGGAGAAAAAAAAATTTGGATCACAAGTGTATGTGGGATGCATATCAACCATCTTCAGTGGGGAAAGCAATGATAATTGTTCAAAACTCAACAGTTTAGAATTTATCAAATTAGCGTATCACCCCGTAGTTTAAGCGCTCCGCTAGTTATGATGCACATGCTTCTCAGTGGGGAAAATATTCTCAATCCCTTCGCATGACCCCCGCGTGTATGTAAAATGGGAAAAAAAAATAGCAATAATACATTCAGAAAAATAATTGATATGAGATATTCAACATCAACTTGTCCTATCACCACTCTATTCATCCCTCGCTACCGGAAGTCCGGGTCCAGCGCGAGGGTGTGGAACCTCATCCCTACATCATCAATGATCTCGATACTGTTCTCATCAGTGTCAATGGAACAGCTGCGTTGGGAGCCCGCACTGGAACCTTCAAAACGTGAAGTTTGTTTGACAACATTGGAACTGTCGACTATTTCACGGCCCGGAGTGCAGTCGAAGGGGAGTTTGTTGCTTCCTCCGGCAGCCTCTGTATTTTTGGATAGAGTGGTTGTGTTTGAGGTGGAGTTATACTCCATCTCGCTGTTTTTGCAGTGAATTATCTTATCGGCACCGCTCTTCGGGTCTTCCACTATTTTACTTGTTAAATCAAGGCATTGCAAGTAGCGTTCGAATGGATTTGCTTCGGAAGTGGCGTTATAAACGTAGTCGGCATACTGCTGATCATTATAAGGCACTTCGTGGTAGAGGGATTGCAGCGACGGCGACGCATCCAGATCGAGAACCGCTCGAATCGTGGTTCCATTAGCATCGACACCTTCATTACTTGTTAAGAATGTGCGCTGTTTAAAGCTCTGAATTTGGTCCTCTACCACAGACCAGTCGAAATCAAAAAACAAGGCATGACCTTTAAGCGCCAATAGGTCAAATTCGTGTGTCTCGGGATTTACCCCAAGTCTCTTGTAAGGGTCGATGTCGACCAACCGCAAAATAAAATCCTTGACACGCGCGAAGGGATTGAGCGGGGCACCCTCCTCTCCCCAGCTAGCCCTATCACTGCTCTCTTCAAAGTCTATAAAAGGGAAGGGTAAAGCTGCTTGACCGTTGGCACTTCCCACGGCGCCTTTTATAACCTTTCCCATTACCTCAAACGAAGTTACGCCGTCGAACATGTGTGCCCCATACAGCATTTCATAGACGATCGTCCCCAGGGCCCACAGGTCGCTGCTGAAGCTCCATCTGCATTCAGCTACCATCTCTGGCGATATGTACTGAGCAGTCCCACAAAAGTTGGCGGTGCGCTTGCGCATCGCTTGTATTTCAGAGACTTTAATAGAGCGCCTTGGCGGTCTCATCGCTGGGCCACCCGAGTCATTTTTGCTCGCTGAAGAAGCCACGCTCGAGCGCTTTTCCGGCAGCGCAACGCCGTGGTTCGTATGCGGCTTTGCGAGATGCCCCTCTAGGTCGACCGTGTCAAAGTCAATAAGGCAAGCCCGCCACTTGCTGTCAAAGACGACGTTTTCGGGCTTCAGGTCGCGCAGCACCAGCTCATTATTGAATACGTGTGAGAGGCCAAGGATGAGCTGGGCCGTGATCAGCTGGATATCATGGAAGTCAAGGCACCGCAGGGTCTTACTAGAGGCGGGGTTCACCCCCAGAGAGCGCTCTGACCCCAGTGAGGGTGACGCGGCCGGGGCTTCGTCCGTGAGTAGGGTAAAATCGCATCGCTTGGTCGTCTCCCTCTCCCCCCGCCAGTTGGTGGGCCCGTCGGACGCACCTGGGCCAGGGAATAGTCCCGAACACGCTTCACGGTAGTGCGGCGGATATGCTGTAGAAGGTCGCCGTTCGGCAGTAGCTCCATCACGGCATATAGCTCATCCTCGGACTGGGCCGTCCCGTACAGACGGGCAATGTATGGATGTGAACTAAGACGCAGCAGGGCTTGTTTCTCATTCATAACACTTTCAGCTTTACACAGTTGAAGAAGCAAAATCTTGGAGTATATCTTGACGGCAACTGGAATGGAAAGCGGCGGGGCGAGTGTCGTGTGGAGAACATTAGAGATCGCCCCACTCCCAAGAGGGGTGCCGCTGGATAAATTCAGCTGCTCAGGCGTAAAGTGCACGAAATTTGGCATACCCTATGGTAAAAACGCATTCAAAATTTTTTACTACAGTCGTGAAGTGGAAGAAAAATATAAAAAATTTGTCTATCCGTCCTTGCCCCTTCCGTGTTTTGCTTGATTTCGTTGATTTCTATTGGCAATCCTATGTGCTCCTATTAAGAAAGAAAGCACTTATGGACGTAACTCCTTTTCCCGAGAAGCAGCAGCAATTTTGTAAAGATAGAGAAGGAACTGGTGCATTTTCTTGAGCTTGACTTCAAACAGCTTATCAGCGCATAAAGTATCATAAAAGGGGTCATCTCCCATGACCTTCGGAAAATTTACTTCAGCAGGGTAGCTAGTAAATCAAGACCAGCATACGCAAGAAAAGACGGTGTGCAATCACATTTTTTGCACAACCATGTTCGAGAAAAAAAAGCTACTAAAAATAGAATT
>JAHSUH010000086.1:0-99650 GCA_025388415.1 Cynanchum wilfordii
TGCTGGGCACTCTGCCACGCCTCAGGGAACTCAATGTGTCTGGTACCGCCATCACGGACGACGGGATAAGGGGTTTGGAGCGGTGCGTGACGCTGGAACGGATCGACCTTAGTGCATGCCGGCAGCTATCGGATGTCAACGTGCTGGGCACTCCCCCGCCTCAGGGAAATCCCTGTCTCCCGCCCACCACCACTCTGCCACGCCTCAGGAACTCACGCTGGTGGCGCCGTCACGGCGGACGAGGGGATAAGGGGTGGGGGGGGGGGCGTGACGCTGGAACGGATCGACCTTAGTGCATGCCGGCAGCTATCGGATGTCAACGTGCTGGGCACCCTGCCACGCCTCAGGGGAACTCAATGTGTCTGGTACCGCCATCACGGACGACGGGATAAGGGGTTTGGAGCGGTGCGTGACGCTGGAACGGATCGACCTTAGTGCATGCCGGCAGCTATCGGATGTCAACGTGCTGGGCACCCTGCCACGCCTCAGGGAACTCACTGTGTCTGGTACCGCCATCACGGACGACGGGATAAGGGGTTTGGAGCGGTGCGTGACGCTGGAACGGATCGACCTTAGTGCATGCCGGCAGCTATCGGATGTCAACGTGCTGGGCACCCTGCCACGCCTCAGGGAACTCAATGTGTCTGGTACCGCCATCACGGACGACGGGATAAGGGGTTTGGAGCGGTGCGTGACGCTGGAACGGATCGACCTTAGTGCATGCCGGCAGCTATCGGATGTCAACGTGCTGGGCACTCTGCCACGCCTCAGGGAACTCAATGTGTCTGGTACCGCCATCACGGACGACGGGATAAGGGGTTTGGAGCGGTGCGTGACGCTGGAACGGATCGACCTTTGGCACCCGCCGGCAGCTATCGGATGTCAACGTGCTGGGCACCCTGCCACGCACCTCAGGGAACTCACTGTGTCTGGTACCGCCATCACGGACGACGGGATAAGGGGTTTGGAGCGGTGCGTGACGCTGGAACGGATCGACCTTAGTGCATGCCGGCAGCTATCGGATGTCAACGTGCTGGGCACCCTGCCACGCCTCAGGGAACTCAATGTGTCTGGTACCGCCATCACGGACGACGGGATAAGGGGTTTGGAGCGGTGCGTGACGCTGGAACGGATCGACCTTAGTGCATGCCGGCAGCTATCGGATGTCAACGTGCTGGGCACCCTGCCACGCCTCAGGGAACTCAATGTGTCTGGTACCGCCATCACGGACGACGGAAGGGGGTTTGGAGCGGTGCGTGACGCTGGAACGGATCGACCTTAGTGCATGCCGGCAGCTATCGGATGTCAACGTGCTGGGCACCCTGCCACGCCTCAGGGAACTCAATGTGTCTGGTACCGCCATCACGGACGACGGGATAAGGGGCCCCCCCCCCGTTTGGAGCGGTGCGTGACGCTGGAACGGATCGACCTTAGTGCATGCCGGCAGCTATCGGATGTCAACGTGCTGGGCACCCTGCCACGCCTCAGGAGAACCCTGTCTGGTACCGCCATCACGGACGACGGGATAAGGGGTTTGGAGCGGTGCGTGACGCTGGAACGGATCGACCTTAGTGCATGCCGGCAGCTATCGGATGTCAACGTGCTGGGCACTCTGCCACGCCTCAGGGAACTCAATGTGTCTGGTACCGCCATCACGGAACGACGGGATAAGGGGTTTGAGCGGTGCGTTGATAAGGGTGGGGGGCGCTGGAACGGCTCGACCTTAGTGCATGCCGGCAGCTATCGGATGTCAACGTGCTGGGCACTCTGCCACGCCTCAGGGAACTCAATGTGTCTGGTACCGCCATCACGGACGACGGGATAAGGGGTTTGGAGCGGTGCGTGACGCTGGAACGGATCGACCTTAGTGCATGCCGGCAGCTATCGGATGTCAACGTGCTGGGCACCCTGCCACACCTCAGGGAACTCAATGTGTCTGGTACCGCCATCACGGACGACGGGATAAGGGGTTTGGAGCGGTGCGTGACGCTGGAACGGATCGACCTTAGTGCATGCCGGCAGCTATCGGATGTCAACGTGCTGGGCACTCTGCCACGCCTCAGGGAACTCAATGTGTCTGGTACCGCCATCACGGACGACGGGATAAGGGGTTTGGAGCGGTGCGTGACGCTGGAACGGATCGACCTTAGTGCATGCCGGCAGCTATCGGATGTCAACGTGCTGGGCACTCTGCCACACCTCAGGGAACTCAATGTGTCTGGTACCGCCATCACGGACGACGGGATAAGGGGTTTGGAGCGGTGCGTGACGCTGGAACGGATCGACCTTAGTGCATGCCGGCAGCTATCGGATGTCAACGTGCTGGGCACCCTGCCACACCTCAGGGAACTCAATGTGTCTGGTACCGCCATCACGGACGACGGGATAAGGGGTTTGGAGCGGTGCGTGACGCTGGAACGGATCGACCTTAGTGCATGCCGGCAGCTATCGGATGTCAACGTGCTGGGCACTCTGCCACACCTCAGGGAACTCAATGTGTCTGGTACCGCCATCACGGACGACGGGATAAGGGGTTTGGAGCGGTGCGTGACGCTGGAACGGATCGACCTTAGTGCATGCCGGCAGCTATCGGATGTCAACGTGCTGGGCACCCTGCCACGCCTCAGGGAACTCAATGTGTCTGGTACCGCCATCACGGACGACGGGATAAGGGGTTTGGAGCGGTGCGTGACGCTGGAACGGATCGACCTTAGTGCATGCCGGCAGCTATCGGATGTCAACGTGCTGGGCACTCTGCCACACCTCAGGGAACTCAATGTGTCTGGTACCGCCATCACGGACGACGGGATAAGGGGTTTGGAGCGGTGCGTGACGCTGGAACGGATCGACCTTAGTGCATGCCGGCAGCTATCGGATGTCAACGTGCTGGGCACCCTGCCACACCTCAGGGAACTCAATGTGTCTGGTACCGCCATGACGGACGACGGGATAAGGGGTTTGGAGCGGCGTGCGACGTGAAAATGGGTCTACTCTTATAAATGGTAACGTCGCTCAGTCTTGGCCGCTGCAAGGTCTCGCATAGCCGAGGGTGTTCACTTGTGGGGATGCGGGCTTGAAATAGTGGCGGGGAGTCGCGTGGCGTCTCAGTCAGAGAGGTTGGCTCCTTACAACTACGGGCACTCTGCCATGCACAGTGCGGATGCACCTTCCTCCCTTAGGGCGGAGAGAAACTTACAGCACGAGAGAACAAATATAAAAGATGCCCTTTTGCTGATGATGGAGGTCAGGGGAGACGTGAAGTACCCTGCCGACGCACTGTGAGCTGTGGAAATGCTTTTTTGTGCTTACAGACAGGATACATGCTGCTTTTACATGTGACTGCTTAAAATAGTTTGGAAAAGGGGATGTGGGTAGGTAATGATAAACTCGGTGCTCACTCTAGTCGCTGAGACTGACGCACTCTATTAATTAACCTTACACCGTGATCCTAATCCCTTCTCTTCAACTCTATTCACGTCACACTTGCTGTGAGCGGTAGTGACTACTGCAGTGCACAACAATCTTTGGCAAAGAAAATCAAATACTCAGCCTAAAACAGAAACAATAAAGCGGAATAACGACCATAATAATAGGCGAAACTAGATGAGCAGTATTAAGGTGGCAGTGCGGTGCCGGCCGCTCTTTGTGAATGAGCGAGCTGCTACAGGCTTGGATCTTCAGGGTCGCCGCATTCTTCTCGACTCTAAGACCTACGACCCGGATTTTACCTTCACCCCGAACGCGTCCCAGGACGACGTATTTGGTGTCTGCAAGCCGATTCTGGAGTGTGTGAAGGACGGGCTTAACGGTACTATTATGGTGTACGGACAAACAGGAACCGGGAAGACATACACCATGTTAGGGAACGACGGTGAAGACAATGGTATCGCGCACAAGGTTATTTCTTACATGTTGACCCACGTACAGGAAAAAACTATAAACGGTTGCCAATGCGCGCTTACACTTTCTATAGTTGAGATCTACAATGAACACCTGACCGATATGCTAAGCCCCAACGGAGACGAAGAAGTCACCCTCATTGGTGGTTTTCCTCGTTTTACCAACAAAGTCACCCTTGGTCATATCCAGGATGCTAACCTGGCCCTCAGGCAAGGGCTGGCATGGCGTCATACAGCCAAAACCCTGATGAACGAGCGCAGTAGTCGATCCCACGTCGTATTTATTCTCGACTTGGCGGAATTCAATGCCTTCACAGAGGAAACTGAAGTGGCACACCTTTTCTTGGTTGATCTAGCGGGGTCCGAGAGTATTAAAAAATCTCAGGCTACCGGCTTTGTTGCTGGAGAAGCTGGTAGGATCAACAAGTCTCTCCTTGCCCTTAAGAGCGTTTTTTTAGCGCTCTCGAATACCAATGAAGTGACCCGTCCAGCTCATGTGCCCTACCGAGACTCGAAGCTTACGGAGCTCTTACAAGATTCGATCGGGGGTACGGCGCGGACGTTGATGATAGCATGCATTTCATCCGTGGGTCGTGACATTGAGGAAACTAAATCAACACTCTCTTATGCGGTGAAGGCCCGAAGTATCCGTAATGCAGCAAACACTGAACGTGAAAAACTTCTGATTCGATTGCGCTCCGTTGAGGTGGAGAATCAGAGGCTACGCAATCGCTTGCAGGAGCGCGTGAATGAAAAAGGTGGATACTACGTCACTAAGGAGGAGCATGAGCAAACACAGCAGTTCGAGGAAGAGGCAAAGAAACTACGAATTAGCGTGGATCAGCTAGTAAAAGAGAGCCAGGCCAGTGATGCCCGAAAGCACATTTCAGAATCCCAGGCTAAGATCCTTCAAGGTATGCTGTACGACAAGGAGGAGGAGCTTCAGCACTTCAAAACACTATATCACGATGCCCTACTGCGGTTCGAGAACCACTCCATGGCGCTCCAGCGCGTCGTGCAGGCGACCGTGGCCGAGGCCAAGCGCGTCGTGCAGAGTAGTGCGGTAACTGACCATCAGAAGCTCGCGGGGTGGCGCGATAGCGTACTGCGCGCGCTGGACCCCCCATCTACTGTGGAGGCCGACGACCCCAACAAACCCCAACGGGACTTCTTGTTGCCCCTACGGGGCCCCCCCGGCCCTGCAAAGACCCGCCCCTCCTCGGATCCTCCCCTACCCCGCGCCGCTCACTACCAGCCCTACTCGTAGGTCGCGTGCGGCTCGAAAGGCGCTATCGATCGAGCAACCTCAATCGGCTGAGACCCTCGGCGATCCTGCGTCGAGCCCTCTTGTGATGTGCGAAATAGGCTGCCGCCGCATCACGGCGCGTATCAATCACGCCTTTAAAGAACTCCTTCATGAACTCACCGAAGCCCATGAAAACTGCGCCCGCCTCGTGCAGACAGCGGAAGAGCGGCGGAGGCGTCAGACCGACGAGGTCTGCCGGGGCCTCCGCGAGAGCCTGGAGCAGGGCCTGGAGCGCCTTAAAAAGGCCCAAGAGCGGGCTGCGGGCGACATCGAGGTCGCGCAGCAGGACGTTCAGGATCGCCTACGCGCGTGTGGGCGCTACCCCGACGCGGCCAGCCCGCAGCCCCTCCAGCACGTGGTCCGCGAGGCGTGTCTCGCGACGGTACGACAGGCGGAGATCGCCTTCCCGCCGGCCGAGACCCCAGTGGAGGTCCAGCGGTCGCTGGAGAACATTGCGTGGGCCTACGAGGGCAAGCTTGCGTCGATGTGCGCGGCGGCGCTGATGCCGCTCTCCTCGGTGGCTGCCGGGGGTGAGATGGTTGCCTCCTTCCAGGCCTCACAGGAGACGGTGGGGGATGCTATGCCCCCACTCGTGCCCACCACAAGCCCCGGCGGCGAGCTTGCCAACAACAGGGCTAGTGTCATCGGGCGCAATAGCTCGCCGGTTTCTAAGGAAAACTTTTATAGGGGCTCTGCTTCCACGAACGGCAACTCGGTACCGGCGTCGTGTACACGCCAACGGGGGAGGGCATACACGCGCATCAACACCACGATCAGCTCCAGCGCTGACGAGCTGCAGCAGCGAGGCAGGCCCAGCAGCCTGCGCCCGAGCCGGTTTAGCGTGAATACACTTTCTCAGTGTGTCATCAATAGCGGCAATCTGAAGGCCTCAAATGGACCAAACGTCTGCAAACGCACGCGTAGCTTGAGCTCCACGCAGAGCGCTAGTAATGAGGAGAGAGTGGCCCCTGCCTCCCGGACTGATCCCAAAGGATAATACCGTACATTATGGCAAACATAGTAAAAGGTTTATGATAAAAACATTAATAGAAACTCCAAATTATGCTTCCGCATCTCTTTACATGCACTCATGGTTACTATTTCGGTGATTAGATCTATTCAGTATATAAATTTAGCAGATAAAAAAAAGATCAAAATAGAGAAGCTTCAATTTGTAGCTAATACTAAAAGTCCTTCAGACAATTCTATATATACATATATAATATGTATGGGAATATGTGAGCAACTATTTATCTTACATGCACATTAGATTTATTTATTTGCACTATTTTTGCATGGTTTCCGTTTTTACAAGCATGATCGACTTTTTTCCTTCCCATTGTCATGTTGCGCAACTGCTTTCGTCACTATTTCTCGTTATTTTGTCATTTTCACGTGTCCATTTCGCGAGTGTAAGGCACAGGGAGGTGAGAATGATAGCTGCGGTGGTAGCAGTAGTCGTCATAGGCATTGAGATCAGTCCTATCATTGTCTCCTAATAAAAATACGGAGATACAGTAGGCTCTCTTTGTACAGATAAGTAATTTAGGCGAGTGTAAAGTTAGATTTTATGATAAATAGTACACATTGCTTCTATCACTCTCTATTGGCGAAGCCCATGGCAAGGTATCATCACTATCCTCTGTCTTACAACATTTGTGGCTTACGCACAATTTTTTTCTTTGCCTTCTATTTTTCATGCATTTTCAATCGAGTCTTTTGCATCTCTTTCTTCACTGATGTGGGGAAATTGGGAATTCCTCGGAAGCCCATCTGGCAGAGAAACAAAGTAAGCAGGCGTGGATAGAACAAAAAGATCGCTTTGCCTTTTTTTGGCGCATTACTTAAGGTTTTCCTGCGAATGGATATTCACCCGTTTGCTCTCGTGAGGCCCCAGTCTCGACTCCTTGACAAGGTTGTCCGGCACTTTCTCACAAGCCCGCGCGAGCAGCTTTTATTCCAGCGCGCGGACGTTCTGTACACGTACGCCCTGCACGACTATGTCGCCCATGCACAGGCCCTTGAACTTCTCATTCACAAGCTAAGCCACGTGTCCAGGGCCCTTCGGGATGTGCTGGACCCGGAGCGTGCGCTGCTCCCGCTGAGCTCCGCGCCGCGTCTGCTGCAGGCCCTTCAGCGTCTCCCGCTCTCCGTTGACACTCTGAGGCTGCAAGCGGAAGGCGCCGTCGTGGGCTGCCTGCAGCAGAGCCTCCCCCGTGACGGCCTCGCCGCAACGGAGGTGAGCGTGCTGTGGGGAGTGGCGGTACAGTGCGCGCGGTGGGAATCGGTGCGTGCGCTGCTGGAGCACTTCCCCCTTCGCCAGGCCCTCGCGCACCAACCTCCGGAGGAATTCATCGACGTCATCTCGGCCGTCTGCACGGGCGGCGGCCCAGCTATCCCGAGGGAGAGGCTTCTCAGGGATGTCCTCCGGGAGGATGAGGCGTGGCGACTCTGCGCGGGAGTCCTGCAGGAAGGGGCCGCGGCGGCACCGCTGCGCAACCAGGCCGCTGTCCTCCGTGTCATCCTCGCGGCCCGGCGCGGCCGCTGGCCTGAGGAAGAGGGGGAGAGGGAAATCTCGCCCGAGCAGGGGTCCGTGGTGGCCCCCATGCAGGCCCCCACCCTGCATGTGTGGAGTCAGCAGATGCATGCGCTCCATCACCCCTGCATCCCGCCCACACTCCGAGAGGTGCACTTCCACATGCCCATGGTACAGGGGCTCTGGCAGCTGTACACCACAATGAGCTGCGAGGGGGTGATGGGTTTCTTCACGCGCGGCCTGCCGCTATTGGTGGAGGGGCACCCTGACTTTCCCTGGCGGTGGACCTTGCGACGGTACCACGACGAGGCCCTCCTTAGCCACAAGGAGGTGTGGGCGCAGACGACGCCGATGTCGGAAAGGGGCTCACAGGGGGCTGCATCCCTGCACAACCCGCCGTCCGTCGACAGCCTTGTCAATATCATCGTGTCCTCGGCGTTATTGCGGACCAACGACGACGGCGAGGGTGCCTATCTGCCCGGCGTCCTCCGGCAGCTTGGGGATGCCCTCAAGAAGCGGCTATGCGGCCCTTCCCCGACGAGTCCGCCCGGCGGGGGGTCTGGGAACCTGCTGCAGCGCCCTTTGGAGGGCCCTGGTGATGCGATTGTTCGTCGAGTTCCGCTGGTCATCGCGGTGTACGTGGTGGTGGCGCTGGAGAAGATTCTAAACGCAGGCGGTTCGGCCGGGCCCTCACGGGAGGTGTTTGAGGCCGCGGGTGAGCTTCTCGAATTACTGCGGGAGCACGTGCTCAGGCCGAATGTGCTGGACGAGCACGGCAATGCGCGCGCGGTGGCCTCTCTTCTACTCCACTGCCCGAACATGACGCGGTGGCTGGATCTCGAACAGACGTGCGTGCGGCTTCTTACAGCGAACTACCGGGACGGGGGGTTTACCCGCGAACAGCTTGAGAGGGTGCTGGAGGCAGGTGAACCGGGGGGACAGGGCTGCGTGGCCGACAGGTATGGCATCGATGCAGCGCTGCGCAAGGACCTGCTAGAGGTGCTTGAACAGCTTCCCGTGCGCCGAGACTATGGCTGATTGTTCTTCTCTCTCTCTATTGTATATATAATAACAGAAGAGGGATTAGGGAAGCGGGAATAAGGATGGATAGTGCGGCGTGCTTACAGAAAGAATACTCACATAATGCTGGGTCTACCAAAGAGGAGCTGCGAGGAGGGAGATTCCGCATGCGTCGGAAGGAATAGCGTGTAGGCATGTGGGACGGTATTGGCAGGACGCATGAATTTTAAAATTTTAACAGGTATTTGTCTTGTAAACCTTTCTTATCATTGTTATTGGTAGGTGGCGCGGCCGTTGGAATTAAGATAGGTTAAAAAGCAAAGTGACGCATTTATACGAACAACTAAACCCATACATAAACACCGTAGCACCGCGAGAGGAGCACAACCATAGGAAGGGAGGTGGGGAATATGCACTCCTCTAGCATCGCATCCCCCAAACCCCTCCACGGCGACCATAAGCCGCGTCTAATTCGGTGCCCGGCGAATCGGCAGCCGAATGTTCTGATCGTCTCGGGCTTCCCCTGGTACGTGTCAGAGATGATGATCCACCGCTACTTACGTCAGGTCTTCCCAGAGGCCGATCCGACAACGACGCGGCTCTACGACGATCCCGTGAACGGTGCGAGCCGAGGAACACGGTAAACGCCTTAATGTTAGCGCTATGTGAGCGAGTCACCCATGGCACACATTCGTATGGGAAAAGCACTGGTCTGCTATTGTATTCGCTCGCGCCCTCACCCCCCTCCTCCATTTTCTAGAGCCTACGCATGCTCAGTCACATGTGGCCAATACGCTCATTTTCGCCCTCATGGGCTTCGGAATTTATTGTTTTCTGTAAAGAGTGGCACTTCCTCGTCGCGTCCGTGTGTCTGTGTGTTTCCACACTTCTTGCGACCTCTCTTTTGATCTGTTTTTTCCTCTTCTCATTCCGCACGCCCTCGCAGCTACAAATTGTAAATCAATCTTAGATAATATCACTAATGATGCTAAAGGACGCTCAAAAGAGCGTGTCGGCCCCTGCGCCGACAACTCACCTCCGTCGTATTTTGGTCCGTGGTAAAGTGCAGGGCGTCTTCTACCGCAAACACGCTCAGAAAGCAGCAACTAGGTTAGGTGTCACGGGCTGGGTTCGAAACCTGCCAGACGGCAATGTGGAGATCCTCGCGGAGGGCGCTGCAGAGCAGCTAGACGAATTTGAGGGGTGGTGCCATGAGGGCTCGCCCAAGTCAAGGGTCTCCGAGGTCTTGTCGTCAACGGTGAGTGCCGAGAGTGATGTCGGAAGAGACGTATCGGGCAAATTGCGAGCAGAGAGGGACGGCGGCCCCGTGGCGAAGGAGTCCAGTCGCAGAGGAGCCACACTGATGCGTTATTTTATGGACTTCGAAGTGGCTAAATGAGTAGTCCCACAGAAAAAAGGGGAAGAAAGGCCTCTCCCACGGTGGGACGGCGTTCATGAGTCGGGGGTTGTGTTTGGGACCGTCACACTTCCCCCCACTGGTAGGAGGGAGTTAAGTAAGGGGAAGGCCCCATTCACGGGACTGCGTGTTTCCTGTTTATCATATACGCACACGAGCTGCAGGCGAGCCCTCCCCGAAGTCATGGGGTATGTCGAACAACTTGGATCGTCGTTTCAGCTCTCTGTCGCGCCTCAATCGAAGGGTGCTCAGGAAGGGAAAGGCAGGTGGACGTGTCGTTGTTTGGTATGCTGTTTTCCTTATTTTTCACACAAGATGGTGTTGGTTTCGAAGTAAGACCAAGCCCCGTGGTGGTGGCATTGGCCACACACGCGTATTGGGATATTGCAGGTTATTATCAGTAATAATAGCATTAGCATTAACAGCTATTGATCCATTTCTTTACTTCGTTAGGTGCGTATATAGATTGCTTGCTTAAAATATGTTACCATTCCAAACACTTCTAAATTGCTTATTTGATGGCGACTACTCACCCGAACCTCGCGTCGCCCACATGCTGACATGTGTCAGCCCGGCGTTTCGGGGAGCTGTGCTGCAACACCACGCTCTCACGCTGGGTCGATTCCGCTTTCTACGCAGCCTTCAGGGAGGCCTGACCATCACTGTGCAGGCGGATCCGCCGCAGCGAAGTTCAAGGGAGCCACCACCGGTGGAGTGGTGGAGACCGCGTGGTAGCGTTGCGCTGAGGTCAGACCACGGCGAGGACCTCCCCGTGCTGCGTAGGCTGGTGAGTCTGGTAGTGCGCCACTGGCCAGGGGCTTCCATCACGAGTGTCTGTATGAACTGCCGATGCAACCCTGGTGCTAGCGAGGCCGAAAGGCAGGGAGCGCGTGCGGATGTGTGGTCAATTCTCAGTGACGTCAGTCCGACGGTCGAGCACCTCTTGACGGACTCCCTCGACGGGGGGACGTTTGCCGCCTCGGCACCGCATCGGCGTGGCGTGGCGGAGACACCCGTCGCTTCCACCGTCCCGTCGGCGCCACGGCTGCAGAGGTGACGCTGGAACGGATCGACCTTAGTGCATGCCGAGCAGCTATCGGATGTCAACGTGCTGGGCACCCTGCCACGCCTCAGGGAACTCAATGTGTCTGGTACCGCCATCACGGACGACGGGATAAGGGGTTTGGAGCGGTGCGTGACGCTGGAACGGATCGACCTTAGTGCATGCCGGCAGCTATCGGATGTCAACGTGCTGGGCACCCTGCCACGCCTCAGGGAACTCAATGTGTCTGGTACCGCCATCACGGACGACGGGATAAGGGGTTTGGAGCGGTGCGTGACGCTGGAACGGATCGACCTTAGTGCATGCCGGCAGCTATCGGATGTCAACGTGCTGGGCACCCTGCCACGCCTCAGGGAACTCAATGTGTCTGGTACCGCCATCACGGACGACGGGATAAGGGGTTTGGAGCGGTGCGTGACGCTGGAACGGATCGACCTTAGTGCATGCCGGCAGCTATCGGATGTCAACGTGCTGGGCACCCTGCCACGCCTCAGGGAACTCAATGTGTCTGGTACCGCCATCACGGACGACGGGATAAGGGGTTTGGAGCGGTGCGTGACGCTGGAACGGATCGACCTTAGTGCATGCCGGCGGCTATCGGATGTCAACGTGCTGGGCACCCTGCCACGCCTCAGGGAACTCAATGTGTCTGGTACCGCCATCACGGACGACGGGATAAGGGGTTTGGAGCGGTGCGTGACGCTGGAACGGATCGACCTTAGTGCATGCCGGCAGCTATCGGATGTCAACGTGCTGGGCACCTCTGCCACGCCTCAGGGAACTCAATGTGTTCTGGTACCGCCATCACGGACGACGGGATAAGGGGTTTGGAGCGGTGCGTGACGCTGGAACGGATCGACCTTAGTGCATGCCGGCAGCTATCGGATGTCAACGTGCTGGGCACCCTGCCACGCCTCAGGGAACTCAATGTGTCTGGTACCGCCATCACGGACGACGGGATAAGGGTTTTGGAGCGGTGCGTGACGCTGGAACGGATCGACCTTAGTGCATGCCGGCAGCTATCGGATGTCAACGTGCTGGGCACCCTGCCACGCCTCAGGGAACTCAATGTGTCTGGTACCGCCATCACGGACGACGGGATAAGGGGTTTGGAGCGGTGCGTGACGCTGGAACGGATCGACCTTAGTGCATGCCGGCAGCTATCGGATGTCAACGTGCTGGGCACCCTGCCACGCCTCAGGGAACTCAATGTGTCTGGTACCGCCATCACGGACGACGGGATAAGGGGTTTGGAGCGGTGCGTGACGCTGGAACGGATCGACCTTAGTGCATGCCGGCAGCTATCGGATGTCAACGTGCTGGGCACCCTGCCACGCCTCAGGGAACTCAATGTGTCTGGTACCGCCATCACGGACGACGGGATAAGGGGTTTGGAGCGGTGCGTGACGCTGGAACGGATCGACCTTAGTGCATGCCGGCAGCTATCGGATGTCAACGTGCTGGGCACCCTGCCACGCCTCAGGGAACTCAATGTGTCTGGTACCGCCATCACGGACGACGGGATAAGGGGTTTGGAGCGGTGCGTGACGCTGGAACGGATCGACCTTAGTGCATGCCGGCAGCTATCGGATGTCAACGTGCTGGGCACCCTGCCACGCCTCAGGGAACTCAATGTGTCTGGTACCGCCATCACGGACGACGGGATAAGGGGTTTGGAGCGGTGCGTGACGCTGGAACGGATCGACCTTAGTGCATGCCGGCAGCTATCGGATGTCAACGTGCTGGGCACCCTGCCACGCCTCAGGGAACTCAATGTGTCTGGTACCGCCATCACGGACGACGGGATAAGGGGTTTGGAGCGGTGCGTGACGCTGGAACGGATCGACCTTAGTGCATGCCGGCAGCTATCGGATGTCAACGTGCTGGGCACCCTGCCACGCCTCAGGGAACTCAATGTGTCTGGTACCGCCATCACGGACGACGGGATAAGGGGTTTGGAGCGGTGCGTGACGCTGGAACGGATCGACCTTAGTGCATGCCGGCAGCTATCGGATGTCAACGTGCTGGGCACCCTGCCACGCCTCAGGGAACTCAATGTGTCTGGTACCGCCATCACGGACGACGGGATAAGGGGTTTGGAGCGGTGCGTGACGCTGGAACGGATCGACCTTAGTGCATGCCGGCAGCTATCGGATGTCAACGTGCTGGGCACCCTGCCACGCCTCAGGGAACTCAATGTGTCTGGTACCGCCATCACGGACGACGGGATAAGGGGTTTGGAGCGGTGCGTGACGCTGGAACGGATCGACCTTAGTGCATGCCGGCAGCTATCGGATGTCAACGTGCTGGGCACCTGCCACGCCTCAGGGAACTCAATGTGTCTGGTACCGCCATCACGGACGACGGGATAAGGGGTTTGGAGCGGTGCGTGACGCTGGAACGGATCGACCTTAGTGAATGTAGACGGCTCTCGGATGTCAACGTGCTGGGCACCCTGCCACGCCTCAGGGAACTCAATGTGTCTGGTACCGCCATCACGGACGACGGGATAAGGGGTTTGGAGCGGTGCGTGACGCTGGAACGGATCGACCTTAGTGCATGCCGGCAGCTATCGGATGTCAACGTGCTGGGCACCCTGCCACGCCTCAGGGAACTCAATGTGTCTGGTACCGCCATCACGGACGACGGGATAAGGGGTTTGGAGCGGTGCGTGACGCTGGAACGGATCGACCTTAGTGCATGCCGGCAGCTATCGGATGTCAACGTGCTGGGCACCCTGCCACGCCTCAGGGAACTCAATGTGTCTGGTACCGCCATCACGGACGACGGGATAAGGGGTTTGGAGCGGTGCGTGACGCTGGAACGGATCGACCTTAGTGCATGCCGGCAGCTATCGGATGTCAACGTGCTGGGCACCCTGCCACGCCTCAGGGAACTCAATGTGTCTGGTACCGCCATCACGGACGACGGGATAAGGGGTTTGGAGCGGTGCGTGACGCTGGAACGGATCGACCTTAGTGCATGCCGGCAGCTATCGGATGTCAACGTGCTGGGCACTCTGCCACACCTCAGGGAACTCAATGTGTCTGGTACCGCCATCACGGACGACGGGATAAGGGGTTTGGAGCGGTGCGTGACGCTGGAACGGATCGACCTTAGTGCATGCCGGCAGCTATCGGATGTCAACGTGCTGGGCACCCTGCCACGCCTCAGGGAACTCAATGTGTCTGGTACCGCCATCACGGACGACGGGATAAGGGGTTTGGAGCGGTGCGTGACGCTGGAACGGATCGACCTTAGTGCATGCCGGCAGCTATCGGATGTCAACGTGCTGGGCACCCTGCCACGCCTCAGGGAACTCAATGTGTCTGGTACCGCCATCACGGACGACGGGATAAGGGGTTTGGAGCGGTGCGTGACGCTGGAACGGATCGACCTTAGTGCATGCCGGCAGCTATCGGATGTCAACGTGCTGGGCACCCATGCTGCTTTTACATGTGACTGCTTAAAATAGTTTGGAAAAGGGGATGTGGGTAGGTAATGATAAACTCGGTGCTCACTCTAGTCGCTGAGACTGACGCACTCTATTAATTAACCTTACACCGTGATCCTAATCCCTTCTCTTCAACTCTATTCACGTCACACTTGCTGTGAGCGGTAGTGACTACTGCAGTGCACAACAATCTTTGGCAAAGAAAATCAAATACTCAGCCTAAAACAGAAACAATAAAGCGGAATAACGACCATAATAATAGGCGAAACTAGATGAGCAGTATTAAGGTGGCAGTGCGGTGCCGGCCGCTCTTTGTGAATGAGCGAGCTGCTACAGGCTTGGATCTTCAGGGTCGCCGCATTCTTCTCGACTCTAAGACCTACGACCCGGATTTTACCTTCACCCCGAACGCGTCCCAGGACGACGTATTTGGTGTCTGCAAGCCGATTCTGGAGTGTGTGAAGGACGGGCTTAACGGTACTATTATGGTGTACGGACAAACAGGAACCGGGAAGACATACACCATGTTAGGGAACGACGGTGAAGACAATGGTATCGCGCACAAGGTTATTTCTTACATGTTGACCCACGTACAGGAAAAAACTATAAACGGTTGCCAATGCGCGCTTACACTTTCTATAGTTGAGATCTACAATGAACACCTGACCGATATGCTAAGCCCCAACGGAGACGAAGAAGTCACCCTCATTGGTGGTTTTCCTCGTTTTACCAACAAAGTCACCCTTGGTCATATCCAGGATGCTAACCTGGCCCTCAGGCAAGGGCTGGCATGGCGTCATACAGCCAAAACCCTGATGAACGAGCGCAGTAGTCGATCCCACGTCGTATTTATTCTCGACTTGGCGGAATTCAATGCCTTCACAGAGGAAACTGAAGTGGCACACCTTTTCTTGGTTGATCTAGCGGGGTCCGAGAGTATTAAAAAATCTCAGGCTACCGGCTTTGTTGCTGGAGAAGCTGGTAGGATCAACAAGTCTCTCCTTGCCCTTAAGAGCGTTTTTTTAGCGCTCTCGAATACCAATGAAGTGACCCGTCCAGCTCATGTGCCCTACCGAGACTCGAAGCTTACGGAGCTCTTACAAGATTCGATCGGGGGTACGGCGCGGACGTTGATGATAGCATGCATTTCATCCGTGGGTCGTGACATTGAGGAAACTAAATCAACACTCTCTTATGCGGTGAAGGCCCGAAGTATCCGTAATGCAGCAAACACTGAACGTGAAAAACTTCTGATTCGATTGCGCTCCGTTGAGGTGGAGAATCAGAGGCTACGCAATCGCTTGCAGGAGCGCGTGAATGAAAAAGGTGGATACTACGTCACTAAGGAGGAGCATGAGCAAACACAGCAGTTCGAGGAAGAGGCAAAGAAACTACGAATTAGCGTGGATCAGCTAGTAAAAGAGAGCCAGGCCAGTGATGCCCGAAAGCACATTTCAGAATCCCAGGCTAAGATCCTTCAAGGTATGCTGTACGACAAGGAGGAGGAGCTTCAGCACTTCAAAACACTATATCACGATGCCCTACTGCGGTTCGAGAACCACTCCATGGCGCTCCAGCGCGTCGTGCAGGCGACCGTGGCCGAGGCCAAGCGCGTCGTGCAGAGTAGTGCGGTAACTGGCCATCAGAAGCTCGCGGGGTGGCGCGATAGCGTACTGCGCGCGCTGGACCCCCCATCTACTGTGGAGGCCGACGACCCCAACAAACCCCAACGGGACTTCTTGTTGCCCCTACGGGGCTCCCCCGGCCCTGCAAAGACCCGCCCCTCCTCGGATCCTCCCTACCCCGCGCCGCTCACTACCAGCCCTACTCGTAGGTCGCGTGCGGCTCGAAAGGCGCTATCGATCGAGCAACCTCAATCGGCTGAGACCCTCGGCGATCCTGCGTCGAGCCCTCTTGTGATGTGCGAAATAGGTTGCCGCCGCATCACGGCGCGTATCAATCACGCCTTTAAAGAACTCCTTCATGAACTCACCGAAGCCCATGAAAACTGCGCCCGCCTCGTGCAGACAGCGGAAGAGCGGCGGAGGCGTCAGACCGACGAGGTCTGCCGGGGCCTCCGCGAGAGCCTGGAGCAGGGTCTGGAGCGCCTTAAAAGGCCCAAGAGCGGGCTGCGGGCGACATCGAGGTCGCGCAGCAGGACGTTCAGGATCGCCTACGCGCGTGTGGGCGCTACCCCGACGCGGCCAGCCCGCAGCCCCTCCAGCACGTGGTCCGCGAGGCGTGTCTCGCGACGGTACGACAGGCGGAGATCGCCTTCCCGCCGGCCGAGACCCCAGTGGAGGTCCAGCGGTCGCTGGAGAACATTGCGTGGGCCTACGAGGGCAAGCTTGCGTCGATGTGCGCGGCGGCGCTGATGCCGCTCTCCTCGGTGGCTGCCGGGGGTGAGATGGTTGCCTCCCTTCCAGGCCTCACAGGAGACGGGGGGGGGATGCTATGCCCCCACTCGTACCCACCACAAGCCCCGGCGGCGAGCTTGCCAACAACAGGGCTAGTGTCATCGGGCGCAATAGCTCGCCGGTTTCTAAGGAAAACTTTTATAGGGGCTCTGCTTCCACGAACGGCAACTCGGTACCGGCGTCGTGTACACGCCAACGGGGGAGGGCATACACGCGCATCAACACCACGATCAGCTCCAGCGCTGACGAGCTGCAGCAGCGAGGCAGGCCCAGCAGCCTGCGCCCGAGCCGGTTTAGCGTGAATACACTTTCTCAGTGTGTCATCAATAGCGGCAATCTGAAGGCCTCAAATGGACCAAACGTCTGCAAACGCACGCGTAGCTTGAGCTCCACGCAGAGCGCTAGTAATGAGGAGAGAGTGGCCCCTGCCTCCCGGACTGATCCCAAAGGATAATACCGTACATTATGGCAAACATAGTAAAAGGTTTATGATAAAAACATTAATAGAAACTCCAAATTATGCTTCCGCATCTCTTTACATGCACTCATGGTTACTATTTCGGTGATTAGATCTATTCAGTATATAAATTTAGCAGATAAAAAAAAGATCAAAATAGAGAAGCTTCAATTTGTAGCTAATACTAAAAGTCCTTCAGACAATTCTATATATACATATATAATATGTATGGGAATATGTGAGCAACTATTTATCTTACATGCACATTAGATTTATTTATTTGCACTATTTTTTGCATGGTTTCCATTTTTACAAGCATGATCGACTTTTTTCCTTCCCATTGTCATGTTGCGCAACTGCTTTCGTCACTATTTCTCGTTATTTTGTCATTTTCACGTGTCCATTTCGCGAGTGTAAGGCACAGGGAGGTGAGAATGATAGCTGCGGTGGTAGCAGTAGTCGTCATAGGCATTGAGATCAGTCCTACCATTGTCTCCTAATAAAAATACGGAGATACAGTAGGCTCTCTTTGTACAGATAAGTAATTTAGGCGAGTGTAAAGTTAGATTTTATGATAAATAGTACACATTGCTTCTATCACTCTATTGGCGAAGCCCATGGCAAGGTATCATCACTATCCTCTGTCTTACAACATTTGTGGCTTACGCACAATTTTTTTCTTTGCCTTCTATTTTTCATGCATTTTCAATCGAGTCTTTTGCATCTCTTTCTTCACTGATGTGGGGAAATTGGGAATTCCTCGGAAGCCCATCTGGCAGAGAAACAAAGTAAGCAGGCGTGGATAGAACAAAAAAGATCGCTTTGCTTTTTTTTGGCGCATTACTTAAGGTTCTCCTGCGAATGGATATTCACCCGTTTGCTCTCGTGAGGCCCCAGTCTCGACTCCTTGACAAGGTTGTCCGGCACTTTCTCACAAGCCCGCGCGAGCAGCTTTTTATTCCAGCGCGCGGACGTTCTGTACACGTACGCCCTGCACGACTATGTCGCCCATGCACAGGCCCTTGAACTTCTCATTCACAAGCTAAGCCACGTGTCCAGGGCCCTTCGGGATGTGCTGGACCCGGAGCGTGCGCTGCTCCCGCTGAGCTCCGCGCCGCGTCTGCTGCAGGCCCTTCAGCGTCTCCCGCTCTCCGTTGACACTCTGAGGCTGCAAGCGGAAGGCGCCGTCGTGGGCTGCCTGCAGCAGAGCCTCCCCGTGACGGCCTCGCCGCAACGGAGGTGAGCGTGCTGTGGGGAGTGGCGGTACAGTGCGCGCGGTGGGAATCGGTGCGTGCGCTGCTGGAGCACTTCCCCCTTCGCCAGGCCCTCGCGCACCAACCTCCGGAGGAATTCATCGACGTCATCTCGGCCGTCTGCACGGGCGGCGGCCCAGCTATCCCGAGGGAGAGGCTTCTCAGGGATGTCCTCCGGGAGGATGAGGCGTGGCGACTCTGCGCGGGAGTCCTGCAGGAAGGGGCCGCGGCGGCACCGCTGCGCAACCAGGCCGCTGTCCTCCGTGTCATCCTCGCGGCCCGGCGCGGCCGCTGGCCTGAGGAAGAGGGGGAGAGGGAAATCTCGCCCGAGCAGGGGTCCGTGGTGGCCCAGGCCCCCACCCTGCATGTGTGGAGTCAGCAGATGCATGCGCTCCATCACCCCTGCATCCCGCCCACACTCCGAGAGGTGCACTTCCACATGCCCATGGTACAGGGGCTCTGGCAGCTGTACACCACAATGAGCTGCGAGGGGAGTGATGGGTTTCTTTACGCGCGGCCTGCCGCTATTGGTGGAGGGGCACCCTGACTTTCCCTGGCGGTGGACCTTGCGACGGTACCACGACGAGGCCCTCCTTAGCCACAAGGAGGTGTGGGCGCAGACGACGCCGATGTCGGAAAGGGGCTCACAGGGGCTGCATCCCCTGCACAACCCGCCGTCCGTCGACAGCCTTGTCAATATCATCGTGTCCTCGGCGTTATTGCGGACCAACGACGACGGCGAGGGTGCCTATCTGCCCGGCGTCCTCCGGCAGCTTGGGGATGCCCTCAAGAAGCGGCTATGCGGCCCTTCCCCGACGAGTCCGCCCGGCGGGGGGTCTGGGAACCTGCTGCAGCGCCCTTTGGAGGGCCCTGGTGATGCGATTGTTCGTCGAGTTCCGCTGGTCATCGCGGTGTACGTGGTGGTGGCGCTGGAGAAGATTCTAAACGCAGGCGGTTCGGCCGGGCCCTCACGGGAGGTGTTTGAGGCCGCGGGTGAGCTTCTCGAATTACTGCGGGAGCACGTGCTCAGGCCGAATGTGCTGGACGAGCACGGCAATGCGCGCGCGGTGGCCTCTCTTCTACTCCACTGCCCGAACATGACGCGGTGGCTGGATCTCGAACAGACGTGCGTGCGGCTTCTTACAGCGAACTACCGGGACGGGGGGTTTACCCGCGAACAGCTTGAGAGGGTGCTGGAGGCAGGTGAACCGGGGGACAGGGCTGCGTGGCCGACAGGTATGGCATCGATGCAGCGCTGCGCAAGGACCTGCTAGAGGTGCTTGAACAGCTTCCCGTGCGCCGAGACTATGGCTGATCGCTCTCCTCTCTATTGTATATATAATAACAGAAGAGGGATTAGGGAAGCGGGAATAAGGATGGATAGTGCGGCGTGCTTACAGAAAGAATACTCACATAATGCTGGGTCTACCAAAGAGGAGCTGCGAGGAGGGAGATTCCGCATGCGTCGGAAGGAATAGCGTGTAGGCATGTGGGACGGTATTGGCAGGACGCATGAATTTTAAAATTTTAACAGGTATTTGTCTTGTAAACCTTTCTTATCATTGTTATTGGTAGGTGGCGCGGCCGTTGGAATTAAGATAGGTTAAAAAGCAAAGTGACGCATTTATACGAACAACTAAACCCATACATAAACACCGTAGCACCGCGAGAGGAGCACAACCATAGGAAGGGAGGTGGGGAATATGCACTCCTCTAGCATCGCATCCCCCAAACCCCTCCACGGCGACCATAAGCCGCGTCTAATTCGGTGCCCGGCGAATCGGCAGCCGAATGTTCTGATCGTCTCGGGCTTCCCCTGGTACGTGTCAGAGATGATGATCCACCGCTACTTACGTCAGGTCTTCCCAGAGGCCGATCCGACAACGACGCGGCTCTACGACGATCCCGTGAACGGTGCGAGCCGAGGCCACTGCTTTATCGAGTACCCGCCTCCTATGGCGGGAGGGGTTCCTGGCAGCAGCGACCACCCGCACTCGCCGGGCTCGCGGGCAGCCTCGGGCCCGGATCTCATCTCCGTCAAGCGGCACATAGAGGCGACCCCTTTCGAACGCGTCTTTCTAACAGCCTCGCTGTACTGGCTGACGAACCCCCGCTGGGATCGTGGGGGGCGGCTGCCGGACCTCCCAAGTGACCCCCCGCCCCTGCGGAAGGAGGAGCATATGGGTTACGGTGAGGAAGGCTTTGCCGTCCGCTGTGGGGGCCCTCTTGGACTGCCAAGTACCCTCACCGGTGAGGGCCGTGCGCAGCTTGCCGCGCTGAGAAAGCGAAGAAAGCGAGAGGGACACCCCTCGGCGTCGCCTCGCTCACGCTCTACTTCCTCCCTCTCCTCGTCATCTGACGTGTCCTCCTCGAGCTTTTCCGTGGACTCGGAGGCGGGGCGACTTGAGTTTTTCGGCCTTTAACAGGCCTGTGATGACGACAATGATCGCGAAGCCTCCGGAAGGTGGTGGGTGGGTGTAGGCCACCACAGGGAAGGCGAAGATTTACGCTTGCACGATACTTTATATTGAGGACTTTTCTTCACGAAGATCAGTTGGTGTGAGAAGCCCCACTTGATTGGAACTACTTTAGAATTATGCCCTTGATGCTATTTATTCTCTCCCCCCATTTGTCTTCCTTTTCTTTGGCACTCTCTCCGGAGCCTGCCTTTATTATTATCCTCAGTTTAATCTAATTAGTAGAATTGTTCCCGCGGGGGAGGTGGGATAGGGGGAAAGGAAATCATCAGCAAAAAAAAAACATGCTGCCTAGAAAGTCCGCGTTGACGTGCGTGGCGACGCCTCAGGGCCGCGGTGGTGGGGCTGGTCGGCCGCAGGGGAATCGCGTTCCGCCGCTTTCGCGACGTCAGGCCGGAAGCCCCGAGAAAAGGGAAATCGCGATAGGGGAAAGGGCCGGGGAGCCTTCGCGTAGTGAACGTGAGAGCCCCTCAACGCGGGCCCCCATGGAAGGCGTGCTGGGGGGGAGCGTTGCGGGCCCTGTAGTGGCCTCGCGGCCTGAGCGGGACTCGCCGCGCTTCCTGCTCGCGGTGCAGGCGCTGGAGCGGGGCTGTGTGGGGTCCTTCATCCACTTTTTCCGCCTCTCCCACCGTGAACCCGTACGTGTGGACAAGCTCTCGGGGCGGCGTTTTGCGATCCCGACGGAGCGGCTCGCGTGGGTGCAGCAGAAGCTCTCCGCGGTGGAGGTGCTCCGCCGGCAGAGCGAATTTCGTGCGGTCTTCGACGCCTGCCAGGAGCTCGCAGACTACTTCGAAGCGGAGGGAGACGCCGTCGAGGCAGCCTGGCATCACGAGCGCGGCCTCACCTGCGCAGAGGAGTCTCTCGACGCCCCGCTTGAGCTGGCCGCGCGAGAGGCCTACGCGGGCTTTCTCGAGCGCCGTGGACAGCTCGAGGCGGCGGCGGCGCAGTACGAGGCGATGGGCCACCTCGCGAGGGCCGCCAGGGACGAGGACGGGGCCTGCGACGTCGGTTTTGCGCTCGTGAGGCTCTACCAGAAGATGGGGGAGCGGGAGCTGGCGGTGGGGAATCTGCCGGCCGCGCGGGCGTACTTCGAGCGGTGCGTACGGCGAGCCCAGCGCGCGAAGTACGGCGCGGAGGAGGGCTCCGCGTACGAGGCCCTCGGCCACCTACACGAGAAAAAGGGCCAGCTTTACACCGCCCTGGAGTATCAGAAGAACTTCCGCCTCGCCTCGCGCCGCGATCAGCTTCTCGAGAAGGAATGCCAGGCGATCATGAACGTCGCTAGCCTGGAGGACCAGATGGGGGATAACGCGCGGGCGATCAACTCCCTGCAGGAGGCCGTGAACATAGCCCGCAATCTCGGCGACGCCGTGAAGATCGCAAAGGCCACTATGCATCTCGGCGAGGCCTGCCGCCTAAAGCTGCGGGAGGAAATCGGGGATAGGAACTCTCAGAGAGGTAGAAGCACCTCTGCGGAGATCATGGTCCGCTTCGCTGAGAGCTTTGAAGCCGCAAGGCAGTCGGGGGATATGGAGCTGATAGACAGCGCGCGCGTACTGCTAGGATTTGCCCGGGGGAGCCATTATTTCACACACGCCGGCCATGAGAGGGGATATCCGGATATCGTTTGCAATGACGTGCGAGCCCAGCTCCGGTGGATGAGTACGGGGGAGCTATAATGAAGAAATATGTACATACAATTATTGAGAGAGGTGTCTTCGCTGCTACCATTTTCATTATAGATTGGGGAAATATATATATGCATGGATATATATATATATATATATATATATACATTCCGATTGGATGTAAACGTCTAGAAGTGCAACTTCAACTGCAAGAGACCCAAGGGGGAGTAATATGGCGTACTTTCTATTGGAACCACCTGTCGTTGCTAAACTCGATGAGCAGGGCTCAACGTTGAAGGATTTTTTTTCTTCCCATTTCTCTTTTCTTCTCATTGCCTTTATTTCATTGGCGACGTCATTTCTAGTTCAGAAGCTCGAGTTGGACGTCGCGCGCTGGTGATCTAGCGTGTGGCAAAGGCTTCCACTGTGCAAACTCGGCTCTAGACCAGAGCCTTTCGGAAGGATCACGCATTTCATACTTTGGCTCGAGAGGAATTCATCCATGACGATGGAAAAGTAATTTAGATTGACCCTACAGCTCCAACAAAGGCGATGCGGCGTTCACCAAGACTGGAAAGAAAAGTTCGCGGAGTACCTACGTGGCCTAATACCCGTTGAAGATCTTAATAAAATTAACGAAAATGTTTTCTTTCAGGAGCTTAAGGAGGCGAGCACAGCCCTGTGGGGGCTACGGGCCTCCTTGGCTTCTCACAAGAGGGGGGGAGTCCCAGTTTACCGCCGAGCGGCGTGTTCTTTTCGGATAGATCGACCGCTTGGAGGCTTTAGAGCAGGAGCACGCGGAGGTGGTGGGGAGCTTAAATGCTGCGGTCATGTTGCACTGCGAGGAATCCATTAATAAGGGTGATAACAATAATAAGAATAATGCTACTAAAAGCGTCCACAACTTGGAGTGATGCGGACTGCGGCGTCTGCAGCCGCCGATGGCGGCAAGTTCGATGTTGCGCTGGGTGAGGTGCCCGACGAGGACGATTTCATTGACGACGACACGAAGGCCGAGAGCAGCTCCGCGGAAGAAAGGAGAGCGGACGAGGAAGAGAATAAAGAAGGAAAACAGCCCGGCAGGGGAGGAGGCGTTGGACGGTCCCGTTGCTTTCTACAGCCCGCTTGAGGTGGGAAGCCGGTGTAGGGCGGGTGGGGCCGCTGTTTGAGCACCGGCAGGCTCTGGGAAGAGTGGGGGGGAGGAGCTCATGGAGGAGCTGCAGGATGAACTCACGAATCTGCAGGATTGACTAGCACAAAGCCCTTCACGCTAATGAGGGGAGTGCAGGATTTTCAGTCGAAGCATACATGTAGCATGTATGTGTCTAGCCATGAGCATGTGCAAGGGCAATTATCAGAGAGTTTTGTGGGTTGAATTCCCCGCTGGTGATTGGTGGTTTGTCTTTCAAGATCCGTCATTGAGGGCGGAAGTACAATTTTCATTCTGCATCCCCCACCCTTCTTACAGTCTCAGTGGTGAACCGCGCAAGCAAAGTCTTAGGGCGTCGCAATAGTAATAGCAGCGTTTTAAAAAGGAAAAAGAGATGGAGAAAGATAAAATTGAGGATGCAGATATCGAAACCTTCTTCGCGGAGAACCTCACGAGGGAGGAGCGGGCAAGGTTGGATGAGGTCGAGCTCCGCGTGTGGGGGGTTTCTCGATCGCCTGCGGGAGGCCCGGCCGGGCTCCTCGGGGGTCGCCCTCCTCACCAGCGGCGGGACTTCCGTTCCTCTGGAACGGAAGGCTGTGCGGTTTATCGTGAACTTCAGCTCTGGCGGCCGCGGGGCGTGCCTCGCGGAGGCCCTCATCGTCGAACACGACTGGGGGTGCGTTCTTCTACACCACCGAAACTCCGCCCGTCCTTTCCGCCGTGCGGTCAACGCGCTCTCCGACGAGGTGCTTTTTCAGCATCTTCGACGGGCCCACAGAGGAGAAAAGGGGAGTGAAGAGGGAGGGCAGGAAGTCCTTGCCGCGTGTGAAAACTTCGAGAAAAGTCGCGACCTCCTCCTCCAGATCCCGTTCGATAGCGTCGTGGAGTACCTTTACCTTCTGCGGGTGGTTTCCTTGGCATTGTGTAAACACAAGGGGTTTGCCGGCCGCCCCCTGCTCTGCATTGCCGCCGCCGCGGTCTCCGACTACTACATCCCGCTTCCCAGACAGGCCTCGGAAAAAATCAGCGGCGGCGATGGGCTCGACCTTCGTCTTGAGAATGTCCCCAAGATGCTCCGCGTCCTCAAGACATCCTGGCTTCGGCGTTGGCAGGCCGACAAAGGTGGAGAGCCCTCGGATGGAATCCCCGGCGGGGTCCGGAATCCCTATTTAGTATCCTTCAAACTCGAAACGAACGAAGAGGAGATGAGGAAGAAGTCTGTGAAAAACCTTCGCGAGTACGGCAGCGATGCGGTGGTTGGCAACTTACTACAAGATTACCGGGAAAGGGTGTGGATCTACACCCAAGATGGAGATGACCACCACCCGCTCTGTGTGAAGAAGAAGCCAGGAAGAACCATTGAGTCATGTCTCTGTGATTTCTTCGTATCCAAGTTGACTGGAAACAGCTCCTGATTAAATATATATATGTATATAAGGAAAAAGAACGAAGGTAAGAATAGCAACGCCGTTATCAAGGACACGTATCGGATAGTGGAATTTGATTTTTCACTAGTCATTACTCAGCATTCTTCACCCTCTTGATCTTTCCACTTATATATAATGCGCATTGCTCCCCTTTATCTGTCCAAATGTATTCTGAACAAAGACGTAAATCATTTTTCTCACGAGCACACCTTATTCGACACCTTCCCCCTACGCACACATAAGAATAAAACAAGGAAAGTGTTCCACTGGAAATGCAAAGCATCGAGTGGTGGAATCCTGAAGAGTATAAATTCTCTGTACCTCACACGTGGTTTCGTTAAATTCATTTATTTTCCCGATAAACACGTTGGCATTTCCTGACACCATGTGTTACGGACCTAACATTAGCCCCTCCCAGAAATCAAAAGAGTGGATATTTCTCTCACCATTTCCTTGTTCACCTATCATTCTTGCTCTTCCCTCCCCTTCTCTCATCTCTTCCACCCGACCCTCATGTATCCTTGCCATTAAGCCAATAAAAGGAAAGAAGACGATCGGATAAAGATTTTATTTTCAAAAGGGAACGTATTCTCACGTCAAGGGAGGAAAAAAGAAGCCTACAGGGTAGAGTGCATTTGATTATAGGATAGAAATGCCGGGTGTTGAGCCCACAGAGGGCGGCCTAATGGCCCTCACAGCGGTACCTTATGCGATACGACAGAACTGCTACGTCTTCTTTCATGATGAGGATGGCGAAAGTACGGTGGAGAAGTCCATCCTCTACCTCTCCGCGCGGGTTTTTTCCGACGCCGTGTGGATTTTGGTCACCGAGGACGAGAACTGCTGCCCGGGGGTGGTTCTCCGGCAGGGGACGGCACCGGGCGGCTTTCTCGTTGAGGGCGGGGCCACTTCACACGGGGTTGAGGTCCTTTTGGGGGTGCGCGATGACCCCCTAACAAACCTCCTCGCGAGCGCGATCGCGCGGGGCTGCGGCGAGGGTCGGCCGCTGGTGATGTGCTTGAGCGTGGCAAAAACTGGCAAACGGCTGCGGACGATGGCAGAGAAGAGACGCTTTTTGGAAGAGGTGAAGGCGGGGCTGATGTGCCTAATCACCGGGAAGGACGCGCCTTCGCACGAATCGAGTAGCTTGGGGGGTGCAGGGTGAAGGACAAAAAAAAGAAGCGGGTGATCCCCAATGCTATTTGGAAAGGGAGGAGGGGGGAGCGTGTTCTGTTGTTTTGGGAGGGCATTCTGTCCACTCAAACCAATCCCCTCCACACACAACCAGCTCCATGGCCACTCCCTAAGTCGTCCGCCCCCTAAAGCCAAGCGCGCCGGCACCTCTCACCGCAAGCCAAAGCGCAGCTGGAACGTCTACATCAACCGCTCTCTCAAGGCCATTAACAAGCAGATGGGCCTGAGCGGCCGCACAACGAAGATCGTGAACTCCTTCGTGAACGACCTCTTTGAGCGGATAGCGACGGAGGCCGCGACGTTGGTGCGGGTGAACAAGAAGCGTACACTGGGCGCCCGGGAGCTGCAGACGGCCGTCGGATACCTCGGTGGAAAACCAAGAGGAAATACGGGAAAAGGGCACCCCGTCGACTGGGATTTCATCCCTCCCTTCGCATCACTGCAACAATTCGTATGCAAGTTACAGCAAGAGCGGATGTCAAACACCATTCAGGCAAAGAAACTTGCCGAGGAGCATCCACTTCGCTGGCAAAAAGTGCAGGCTGTGAAGGCTTTATTGCACGAGCTCTTCAGCCGAACAGGGCTAGACCTCCTTTCGGGTGAATTAGATCGCATCACCCCAAATAGTGGCGTGGAAAGTGACGAGGATGTCGAAGAGCCGTTGTTAGACCTCGGTGATGGCGATGCCAGCGTGAAAACAGTACCCTCGCCTGAGTGGAATATGGAACAAAAAGGTCAAAGTGGTGACCACAGGCTAAAGAAAATAGAGCGATTGGCTTCGGTTTATCGTTTTCAGGTGCGGCACATGAGGGCACTCGAGCAGAACGCGCAGAAGATGGAACATCTGATTCGCAAGCTTAGGAACTTCTTCGACAATAATGACGTACTGGTGGGCCCAAACTGCGTAAAGGCGAATCTCATGCAGCTCTTGGAGGGGTGGCCTACCTACGTCGTGAGCGATGGGAATGAGGAGGAGGCGTGGAGGCGTTGGGCGGCGGACTGCTCTGGTGTCCAACAAATGAAAAATGATGACGCGAGTAAAGGCGTTAAGAATTTACGCGATGCGCTTCGGTTTGCGCGTTCGAACCGCTCCCGCTTTGAAGAACTTATGCGCCGCTGGCGAAGAATCCGCCTTCGCTACGAGTCAACAGTTCAGCAGGCGAATATGCATATGTGTTATATCACCCTCCGGCTGGATGAGCTGGAAGAGCGATTAGAAAAGGGGAAAAGCCTGTGTAGCTTCCCTGAATATTGATGGAGACAAGTGGAAAGTACTGTGTTGATTATTTGGCAAACTCCTTTTGGATTACTTTTCGATGCGGCCTGATTCCCTGAGGAGCAAGGCGCATGAGATATTTAACCCAATTATTATTCTTCCTCTCATCTCTCGATTTTGTTGCGCTTAATTCAGGAAAAAAAAGTAGCTCTTTTTAAGATCGTTTATTTACTTTTCTTCTTCATGTGCATTTTTTTCCCCCTCCTCCCTTTGATAGAATAAGTATATTTGTGTTGAATATCTCTGCAAAAGGGAAAAAAAAAATGTACGCTGCAGATAGTCCTATCAGCGAGGAGGCCGAGAAGCGGGTGCGTGCGCACCGCTGGAAATTCCGCAGCTGGTTTGACGCGACTCCGTCGCCGCCAGAGGCCTGGCTGCCCTCCTCCTCCTCTCTTTTAAGCCACTCTAATAAGTCTTTTATACCTCCGCTTAGTCTCTACTCCACTCCCGAAGAGGTAAAGCAGCTCTATCCGGGCCCTCCTAGAAGAAGCCCCAATACCTCCGCGAGGGCGGCGCGCACGGAGGGGTTGGATTCCCCTCTTCGTCACCGGACGCGGGATTCTACGGTGGATAGTAGCAAAGGCAGCGAAATGAATAAGAAAAACGAAGAAAAGGAAGAAGAAGGAGCGGCGCCGACGGCGACCTTCGCGGTGGGATTCTCGCGCGTGGATTACATGGGCCGTTCCTTCGTGGAGCCGCCGCCGGCGCTGGTCCAGCAGGCCGAGAGCCTCCGCCGCCACCCCTGCGGGGTTCCCCGAACGCTCAAAGGCGTCTTCAAGATCCCCAGCGCGGGAGACTCGCCCTCAGGGGGCACTAATAACCACGCTACGGTGGAGAATATGAATAGCCGTCATGGTCCTCCTGCGCCCGGGATCCAGCTCGTTCGCTGGGCACCGCCGGCCTACGGGCATCTTCTTTTCGCCGGCACCCTGCAGGGAGGGGCGGCGCTTTGGCATAGCCAAACCCGCGCTCTTATCGCCCGCTATGCCGGCCATGCGCGGCCGATTAAAAGCCTCGAGGTCGCCCCTGACGGGGGCCGGCTGTCAACGGCCTCGCTCGACGGGCGGGTCGTGCTGTGGGATGTCGAGGCCGGCGTCTGCCAAGGGGTCCTGACAAACGCGGAAGGGCTGCCCGCCCTCCAGCACCTTCACCACCCGACCGACGACAGCCATCTCCTCGTCGCGCTCGACCGCAAAGTCGCCCTCTACGACGTCCGCGCGAGCCTGCGGCGGTACCAGCGGGAGTACACGGGCCATCGGGGCGCGATCTTCAACCTTAGCCTTCTGCGGGACCCCACCAAACTGCTCACCACCTCCGAGGACAAAACACTCCGGACGTGGGACTTCCGCATCGCGGTGCAGATTAAGCAGTTCGCCGACGCTGGCATGCACGCGATCACGCACGTGCTCGCCCACCCCACCCAGCCCGACCTCCTCGCCGCACAGTCGTTGGATAATAAAGTCCTCCTTTTTAAGGACCTCGGCGGAGGAAAGCTCAGCCGCCTACGGCAAAAGGAGTTCACCGGGCATAACATCTCAGGGACGCGCTGTCAGCTCGGGTTTAGTCATGACGGGCGGTACCTGTCGAGCGGGGACTTGGAGGGAAATTTGCTGGTCTGGGAGTGGGGAAATGGGAAGTTGGTGAAGTCGTTTAAGGCTCACACGCAGATGCTCGTCTCTCACGCCTGGCATCCGCTGGAGCCGTCAAGGGTGGTGACTGCGGCCTGGGATGGGAGTATAAAAAACTGGGTGTAAAGAGAGCGAGCAAAATGCTGAAAAAAATGAAGGAAAGGAGGGGTCGTAATGAAGTTTTTTCTCTCTTCCGCTGTGATACGTTTGATTAGGAGTCACCATTCTCCACTACAGTGCGATAACCTCGACGATGGATTTGCCCTTTTTCGACTATTATTTTTTCCTTCTTATTGGTTGATAGAAGTTGCTCTCTCTGATCTACGTTTGAATCACATCATAACAGCTTCCTTTTTTTTCCCCTACCCACCCCTCTTTCCCCATTTCAGGTCTGAATTTTGTCCCTGTAGCTCAGAAAAATTTCTTAATAGTAACTAGTACTTGTTTAAGAGCTATTAACATACAACACTGTGGTCGTGGTTTTCGACCCAGGATTGATTTCCCTTTCTATATACCCCCCTCCCCCTCACATTGACTTACTTAAAAACTTATTTATTTTTTACATCATCTTACAAATGGCGAATAATCGAAAAGTCCAGGTTGATATCTACCGTCTTCTGAAGAAGACAGGTGAGGGACTGGACTTCTACGAGGAACTCTTTGAGAAGTTCGAGAACGCACCGAACCTGACGATCAAGGAGCGTCTAGAAGGTGAGCTCAAGAAGGAGATCAAGAAGCTCCAGCGGCAGCGAGAGCAGATCAAGGCCTTCATTGCCAGCCCCGACGTCAAGGACACCAAGCAGCTGGAGGTCTTTCGGAAGAAAATTGAGGCGAAGATGGAGGCCTTTAAAGTCTGTGAGCGCGAGATGAAGACGAAAACCTTTAGCAAAGAAGGCCTCGCGCTCGCCGCGAACGACTGGGCCGAGGCCCCTCTTGCGCAGGTCGAGGCCTGGCTGAAGAGCGCTATTGAGGAAAGCCGAAAGAAGGTTGAAATTATGGAATATGAATTTCAAAAGCAGCAGGGCGGGCTCGCGAAGGCTGGACGGCGGGGGCCAAACAAAGGCGCCACGAAGACGGAGCTCCAAATTCGGCTGGAGAAGCTCAACGTCCACATTTTTAAGTGGGAATCGCTTCTGCGGATGCTGAGCAATGAGGAGGCTGAGCCCGAGGAGGTCGACGCTCTCCGCGAGCATATCGAAAAAGTCTTGGAGGAGGACGCCGATCTCGCGTGCATTTCGAATATGGCGATGTACGACGACTTCGACATCCCGGAGCCGAAACTGAAGCCCATCGCCGAGGAGAAAACCGAGGAGGAGAAGAAGGACGCCGCGCCGCGGAGCAAATCGCGCTCGATTCAGGAGTCTCTCTGGCGAAAAACTCCGGATCGACCTCGACGACGCCGAAACTCGGGGTTACGCCCTCCCCGCTGGCAAACCCTGTTGGGCCCAATAGCTTTGAAAAGGAAAAGAATGCAAAGGCGTCGTCGAACAGCCGGCAAGCGGCCGTGAGCCTGTCCAAGGTCCCCACCGGCGCCCTTTTTGCCGCTTGGGCGGGGCTGAAGACGGCCGCGGTGAGCAGTGGGAGCGGGGGGCTTTTAAAGGATGACGAACTCGGCTCGCAGTGGATGGACGAGTCCATCGACAACGTCAACGACGACACTTTTGGCGGCGAAGCGATGGAGTTCGCGAGCCCGGGCACCCCCTCGCGGAGATGGCGAACGCGACGATGAAGCTTATGCCACCCAACGAGTGGGAGAGCCAAAAGCTTAAGCCCCGCCAGGCCTCTGTGGAGGCCCACCCCATCGCGCCGACCTCGCCCCCCACGACGGACCTTAGCCCACATCCCCGGACGACGACGACGACGAAACTGACGGAGGCGGCCCCCCGAGGACCCCGCTCGAGGAGGAGTCCTCCTCCCCTCCAAGCGCGGCGCCGATTGCCGTCGGGGACGAGTGCGCGGGCGGGGGAAGGGCTCCCGCGCCGCTGTCGAACGTCCCCATGGCGACCACCGGGAATACGAATGTGAGTGCTGCTAGCAGTAATACGGCGAATCCCCCTCGCAGGGGGGTCCTCCTCCTCGCCTTCGCCGCCGACGGAAAGGCAGGGGGCCCGGGGGGGGGAGGAGGTTATAGCCTGGCAACGACGCTGGCCCTGCTCGACGTTTCCCTCGCAAACCTCCCGCACACCCTCGACGTGGAGCGGCAGCGGCCCTACGAGCCGCCCAACGCTATCGACCCCATCCCTTACTTCCCCAGGAAGTCCACCCCGTCCTCTCCAGCCGCGAGATTTATCACCATTTCGACCTCGAGACGCTCTTTTTTTCATTTTTTACTATCACCAGAAGTCCTACCAGCAGTACTTCGCCTCGAAGGAGCTGAAAGCGCACTCTTTCCGCTTTCATACGGAGCTTAAGCGGTGGTACCAACGCCGTGAAAAACCCAAAGAAACGACCTCGAAAAGCGAGCGAGGGGCCTACACCTACTTTGACTACGAGGATACTTGGCAAAAGTAGACCGTGGACGACTTCTGTCTTTGGAGTATAAGTACCCCGAGGATGAGCGGAACTAAGAGAAGAAAAAAAAGCAGCAGAAAGAGGTGTGTGGATCCATCTATTATTGATGTTGTTGTTATTTTAGAGGAAAATGAGGAAAGAACAGAGGCGCGTGCAAACAAGGCCGTTGGAAAAGCCTCCTCGGCAACTGAGAAGGATAGATTTATACATATATATATATATATATATATATGTGTGTGTGTGTGTATGTGTATGTGTATGTGTATGTCTAAATCGGTTATGGGGTGGAATCACTTGAGTTGAGATTTCGTTATACTAGTTGGAGGGGGGGGAGAAAATAGGATGCATGCTGGCAATGAAATAATAGAGTGTTGTAGTGTACAGCTAAGTTTTATATTACATTTATGCATTTAAAAAAGAAATGAGAGAGATCGTTTTGAGTCTGTTATGGCTTTATTCCTAGGCTGTTAAATGCTATTAGCTTGTGAATGAAAAGATGGCCGATGGGCCTGCAGAAGGTGTGCTGGTGTTCCCTGTTTTTGAAATGCGAAAAAGAAATTCTTTACCCGATTGAAAATTTACGCTAAACTGTATCTCCTCTCCGGTGTGATTTCTATTTTTACTGACTTCTTAAAAAGCTTTATAGCTAAGCAGTTGTTTTTTATTCTCATTTTTTTCCCTCAGTAAACTTTTAGTAATAAGGCACACCAAGGTTGGATTCGTTCTAATCGGACTTATCTTAGAATTGTGTAAATATACATAAATACATACCGATCATTACAAAGAAGGGAGGAGTTCTGTACAAGTGCCCCAGATTTTCAACATCAAAAAAAACGCAAACGCTTTCCTCAAACAACAACAACAAAAGGAAGGAGTTATTATAAAAAAGAGTACGTCGTCATCTCTGCAGGAATCTATAAATCGGAGTATAAGGGCAAAGGTTTGGAAGTAAAACATCCATTCTTCTTCTCTGGAAGCGCCATTTCTGATTGTCCGTAGAGAATATATATATATATTTATATATATATTTATATTTATATAAATAAATATTGGCATATCTTGAGAAAGGGAAAACAAAGTTTTAGGCCTAAAAGGGGAAACAAACAAAAAGTAAACATCATCTACCCCACCCCAAAAAGCAAAGAGACGGAAAAGGTCAAACTGTATAGATTCGCATGCTGCATTGAAGGCATTACCAGTCAAGGTTTTAAGCAATAAACAGTATTATTTGTTCACAGTTATTTTCATCTTTCTACACGCCCTTCAACCACTATAGTCATTCCAAGCGAAAGTGCGTATATCGCCCACAATCATCGGAGCTCAGAAGAAGAGCAGGAACAAGAAATATATATATATACATTGAGCCAAAGCAAGAGGGCGTAGTAGAATTAATTCAAGGACGAGACCAAAGGAAAAGATGCGAGATCGAAGTAGTACTACTTCGATATACGAGACCGCAGACGCGTCCAAAGGGTCTCTGAATAGCGGCTATGGTGCCCTTCATCAGCCTATTTTAGACCTCAGGGTAGAGGCTGCTTCGAGCAGTGTAAATAGCAATCCCCATGGCCCGATGATTCCCTCCAAACGGCGGAGTGATCCACCTCAGGGAAGCTATATTAACCCTACCCCTGTTACCACAAATACGGATAATGGAAATGGAGGTGGTAGTGGAAACGTCTTCCGTCGGATGGCCTCGACGCCCGCGATCTCCTCGGTGAGCAATCCCTACCGCCCGGTGAAAGACGTGGATTCCGCGTTTTTTCTCTACCCCTCCCCCGCCCCGGAGGGCGGGTCCCCCCTGACGACCGCGGACGTCAAACCAACTACCGCCGAGCCGGCGCCTTTGCTCGCGGGCCGGGGGGGCGGGGGAAATCCCAAGGGAAACGACGGCGGGCCCGCTCTCTCCTTCCCGCCCTGCCACCCCCCCTACCACCCCACGACGGAGAACAGCAACAGCAGCGCGATGGGGATGTCCGCCACGGGCGTCGACGCCCTCAGCTTCGTCATGCACGAGGACCACGAGCTGAAGGAGATCGCCGGCGAGGCGGGGCTCGCGGCCGGGGAGCGCGTCGACATCGGCCTCCCGGCCTACCGCAAGGCGGTCGGGACGCCGTCCAGGGCGCCGCCGCCACAGCCCTGGGCGGGCCCGCGCGGGCCGCCGCTCTTCCACCCGCCCCGCGGCCCCCCGGCACGCCGCGGCCGTGCCCGCGGCGGAGGGGGCGCTGGAAGCCGCGCGGGGGGGTCCCCCGGGTGGGGCTGCAGGGGCGACCTTCTCCTCGCCAACGGCGGGGCCGGACCGGGGCTGGTGGTCTACCGCGGCGCGCCCCAGCTCTCCTCCGCGATGTCCGCCTCGTCGTCGTCCGCGGCGGCTGTGAACTCGTGCTTTGTGAGCATGACCGCGCTCGGGGGGTTCCCGACGGAGGACTTCGTCCCCGCCTACGCGGCGCCGCCGGGGAACGGCCTTCACGCGCGGATGACGGCGGAGCCCCCCGCCCCCCCACCGCCGCCGCCCGCGAAGCCCCCAGGCGGGGCTCTCGAGGCCGGGGTTCGCGACGGCGGCGGCGGGAATGCCGCGCTGCGGAACACCTCCCCTCTGGGCGTTAGCCTTAATCAGGTCATCTACGCGCCTTTGACGGCGGAGCAGCGAATGGCCGTCATCGCGTTCGTCCAGCAGCATGAATATCATCTAAACTACACCGGCGTCTCGATCCCGGAAGAGCGGCGAAACAAAGGCGAGACCGAGGAGCAGCGTCGTCGGCTCGAGCAGCGGCAAAAGCAAATCGCGTACGGAAAGGATACGGAGGGCTATCGAATGTACTGCCGGGCCGTCCCCTTGGTGGAACAGAGGGAATTTCATAATCCCTATCACCCCATAACCCCCCGCGCGGAGAATGACTGTAGCAAGCGAACCTTCGACAAGCACCTGAATAACTGGCGACGGCTTCTTCACCAGTGGGATAACTGCGATCCGGAGCACCTGGCGCCGGCCTTTCAGCCCCTTGGCGCGACGACTTTGGGCATGCTTGGTCTTGTTAGGCCTTCCTCGTCCCCGCCGTCGTCTTTGCCGCCTTCTTTGCCGTCTTTATCGCCCTCCTTCCCCCTTCCTCATCCGCAACAGCAGCTCTTAGCGCCGACGATGCAGTCCATCGCCCACGCCGCTGCCGGCGCTGACTACTACTACCCTCCATCCCTCCAAAACAGCAACCCTAGTAATAATAATAATAGCTTCTATCAAAACAATAATTATAGTTACCATACTAATAACAATTATCAGCAGCAGCGGCTTACTGGAATGAGTGGGCGGGCGAGTGGAAGCGGGGTCTTGGGCTGTGGGGACACACGAAGCCCAAGCCTGCTCTTCACCATTCAGCGGAATAGCCCGTCCTCGGGTCTTTGTGCGGGCGGAAGCGGGAGAAATGGAGGAAGTGGGGGCCCGCCGGTAATCTACATGAGCTCTGCGCACACCCCTCTTCGGCCTCGAGCCGCGGAGGGGCCAAAGGTGGACGCCTCCTTTTTTTCGTTTGGGAGCCGCGTGGGGTCGCCAATCGGGCTCTACTCCCTGAGTCCGTTCAGCAACACCCACGTCCCGAATTCTGGGAATAGCTATGGCAACTCGTACAATAATAGTAATAATAACAACAATAACGGAGGTGTGAGTACGCCCTTTGCAAGGGGAAGGTGCCATACGCCAAACCTGTCGAGAGGGGGCTCGGCGAGCCACCGCAGGCCCCCGATCGAGATCCCGCTCAACGGCGAGTTCGACCTCCTCGCACCCTCCGCCAGGGCCTCCCCGACCTCTGGAAATAATAATGCTACTACTAACACTAATAGCTATGGTGGGAATAGCGGGGGTTATCACTGCCCGTTCCCGTTCTCGAACATCTACAACACCTCACCAGGGGCTCACATTCCCTCTTTCGCGGCAGTCGGGCGGCGGCATACGATTAGCGGTTGTACTGAAGGAGGAAATTTCATAAATGAGAAGGAAGCTGAGGGAAATGACGCAAAAGTAAATACCAGAGGAAAAACTACAGCGCCCCCAACGGTGGCCTCCTCCAGCGATAGCGGCTCCTTTCCACGGCACTCGCCGCTTCCGACTGCACGGCCCCCACACACCTCCACCCTTGCGCAGTAAATAAGGGTAAAAAGGGGCATCCCGCAATCGGCGAGAAGGGAAGAGTAAAAATACACACAAATAAAGAAAAAAGAATCAGCTCGCCTGAATGAACGAAGCATTTTCTAGATTTAGGGGGTGTAAAAGAGGTAAAGGGTCTTGGGGAAGCCTATCCAATAAGCTCTTTACGTGGGCTGAAAATGAGAATACCAAGAGCCAATATTGTGTGCTCTTTTTTATGTCGTTGCTTATTTAAGGAAGACATAAAATTTATTTTATTAGCGGAATTGTAAGCGTTCTTTCGCTGATGGAATAAGAGAATTTATTTATCCGACGATAGAAGAAGCTCGCTAGCAGTGATTTTATTCTATTGTACTACTACTACTACTATAATATCGCATTGAGTGAAGGAAAACGTGTCGTGATACATTTTTTTTCACTTTCCCGATATTTATGGCCTATTTATGTGCGCAGAAAGGGGGAAAGCAAATGAAGTAATATGGCGTAATTCGCTGCCACTTTTGGCGTTTTATTTTTAACCACCCCTTTCCGCGCCTTGACCCCCCCCTCCCCTCCCCTTCCCCCACCCCCCTCTCCCACCTATTACTGTATTGTGGTGCTTGTTTCATAGCACGCATGTTTCTTATTATTATTACTATTATTATGATGATACTATTATTACTATTATTACTATTATTACTGAGCAATGGAAATAAAAAGTAAGAATTTTTATTCACTTTCCAAAGGCATAATACAGCACTACTTTTCTCTTATTTGCATTTATTTGGAGGTAACAGAGTGTCCCTGAGTTGATATTTATATGGCATATATATAAACATATATATGTATATATATATATATATATGTGTGTGTGTGTGTGTGGATGAATGTATGTATATATAGGTTTGTGCGAGTGTGAAAACTAAACACACTATGCAGGTATTTTTTTTGTCTTGAGCCTTGTGTAATGCCCATAGGTTAATGCATGACTAATAGTCTAAAAAGGAGTCTCACAACCGGGGAAGAATACGTAAATAAAAGACTTACATAAGGGAGTAAAATGTAAAATATTAAAGTTGATATCTCAGCAATAGTTTCTCTCTTTCCAGAGTCGAATGAAATAGGAAGTGAAAAGCGTGTGTCTTTGCTTGGTAGCGATGTCTAAAGATCATACTGTACACACACCTATTTCTCAGGATGTGATTATGTTTTTCACTACTACTATTAATATGATTGAAATAAAAAGGGATACTATAGAAATCACGTGCATTTCTAATGCAAAACAAAAAACACCTTATTTGTTTTCTTGATTAACTTAACGATGCCATTATTAGACTTCTTCATTATTGCTTATTCATTTTCTTCCATATGTATGTGGCCCTCGTCAGCTCATGAGATGCTGTGCTTCTGTCGAAGCACTCTAAGAAGAAGTTCATGTTCGTTGGATATTTACGAAGGTTTCGGTATGTTAGAGGCATCATGCGAAGGGTCCTCAACAATAATCATAGCAAATAACATAAATACGAAAAAAGGAAAAGAGAAAAGGGTTTTGTGACCCTCCGTTGATGTTGTTTGGTGTTATGGTATAAAATGCACGCTAGTTTGTTTGTCTCTTTTTTTCTTGACTTAATCTTTTCATTTATTTATTTTTCCCCTGTCTTTTCTTGCTATAATACCATTATCCAAATTTACAACCGGCCTTCCGGACCTTTGCACACCACAAACCCATTCAAGTAAGCAGACCCTAACCCTAATCCTACATTATTATCTCGGGGGGGGTAAATCTAGAACCGCAAACGCACTTTTTTTTTCTTTATTCGCCCCCCCTCTTTTTTCATTATTTTCCTCTCTCTCTCTCTCCCTCTCTTGACTACCACGTGGCACCTTACGCTGTGGGTTAGTTTAGCACACATCCTCAGCACAAAAACCATAAGAAGAAAAGGAGAAAATCGTCTCATCCCTTAATAACCGTCATAACTCCACGACCGCGAGTACTACGACTGCTCCTGTCACATACCGGGACGATGTCGAAGGCCTTCCCGCCCATTCAATCGCCCCCAAACACCGCTGTGCAGCGCACGCCCCACCCCCCTTCCACCTTCCTGGGCGGTGGGCACGGCGGGCCGCGGCGGGCCTCGGCGACGCCGACGCGCTCGCAGAGCCCAATGCGGTTCACCTACACGGTGGCCCACCGGCTGCCGCGGGTCGAGTTCTCACTCGGCCCCCTGAAGGAGCGCTCTCTACCGCCGTACAACGACCTCGAAGACCCGCACCTGCTGCCCTAGGACCCGCCGCGAGCTCATCGTCGAGGAGCGCGCGCGGCAGCGGCGGCTGCTCCGGCGGCGGCAGCGGCAGGAGGCCCACCGCCGCGAGGTCGACCGCCGTCGCTTCTACGAGCGCCGCCAGCGCGAGCTTGACGCCCTCGCCGGGCGCGGGGAGGGCCCTCGCCGCTGCGGGGAACGGCCGCCGCCGGCCAACGCCGGCTCACACGGGAGCCCTCCTCGCGCTCGGCGTCGTCGCGCTCCGGGGTGCGGCCGCCGCTGCTGCCGAGCCGGCCGAAGGAAGGCCGAACGCCCTCCCGCGGCGGCCCAGCAGCGGGGGGGAGGAGCAGGAAGGAGCCCGGCCAGCGGGCGCCCGCGGCCGCCGATCGTCGTGGGACCTACCGTGCCGCCGACGAGGGCGCGAGCCCCCAGTCCTGGCCGTGCGCCGCCGCCCCGCTGCCGCCCTCGCGTCGGCTGATCGAGTTCGACGAGGGAGCTCACGCCCGGCCGGGCAAACGCGCCTCGGCGAGGACGGAAGTACCAAAGAAAAAGGCCCCGGCGTACCCCGAGGAACCCCCCCAGTCAAGCCGAAGTTCCTTCGCTGCGGAAAAGGAGGCTGCTGGGAAGACGAAGGAAAAGGTCGCGGCCGCCCCTGTAAAGAAGCCCGGAGTCCTATAGCGAGGATGAATCCGAGAAAGATGAAAAGGCAAACAAGAGCCTCCCAGCCTTCGAAAAGGAGGCGCCTAAGAAAGAAGTGGAAAAGGTCGCGCCGCCTGCAGCCCCTGCAAAGAAAGCTGATGAATACAGCGACGATGAGTTCGAGGATGACCAATCAAGCCGGAGCACTTCAGCTATTGAGAAAACGGGAGCTCCTGAGAAGAAAGAGGAGGTCGCACCGGCAGCTCCTGCGAAGGCTGACGATTACGACGATGAGTTCGAGGATGACCAATCGAGCCGGAGCACTTCAGCTATTGAGAAAACGGGAGCTCCTGAGAAGAAAGAGAGGAGGTCGCACCCGCAGCTCCTGCGAAGGCTGACGATTATGACGATGAGTTCGAGGATGACCAATCAATCCGGAGCACTTCAGCTATTGAGAAAACGGGAGCTCCTGAGAAGAAAGAGGAGGTCGCACCCGCAGCTCCTGCGAAGGCTGACGATTACGACGATGAGTTCGAGGATGACCAATCAATCCGAAGCACTTCAGCTATTGGAAAACGGGAGCTCCTGGAAGAAAGAGGAGGTCGCACCCGCAGCCCTGCGAAGGCTGACGATTATGACGATGAGTTCGAGGATGACAACAAGCAGGAGCTCCTGAGAAAACGGGAGCTCCAGAAGAAAGAGGAGGTCGCACCCGCAGCTCCTGCGAAGGCTGACGATTATGACGATGAGTTCGAGGATGACCAATCAAGCCGGAGCACTTCAGCTATTGAGAAAAACGGGAGCTCCTGAGAAGAAAGAGGAGGTCGCACCCGCAGCTCCTGCGAAGGCTGACGATTACGACGATGAGTTCGAGGATGACCAATCAAGCCGGAGCACTTCAGCTATTGAGAAAACGGGAGCTCCTGAAAAGAAAGAGAGGTCGCACCCGCAGCTCCTGCGAAGGCTGACGATTATGACGATGAGTTCGAGGATGACCAATCAAGCCGGAGCACTTCAGCTATTGAGAAAACGGGAGCTCCTGAAAAAGGAAGAGGAGGTCGCACCCGCAGCTCCTGCGAAGCTGACGATTACGACGATGAGTTCGAGGATGACCAATCAATCCGGAGCACTTCAGCTATTGAGAAAAAGGGAGCTCCTGAGAAGAAAAAGGGGGGGCCGCCCCCGCCCCCCGCGAAGGCTGACGATTATGACGATGAGTTCGAGGATGACCAATCAACCGAGCACTTCAGCTATTGAGAAAACGGGAGCTCCTGAGAAGAAAGAGGAGGTCGCACCCGCAGCTCCTGCGAAGGCTGACGATTACGACGATGAGTTCGAGGATGACCAATCAAGCCGGAGCACTTCAGCTATTGAGAAAACGGGAGCTCCTGAGAAGAAAGAGGAGGTCGCACCCGCAGCTCCTGCGAAGGCTGACGATTACGACGATGAGTTCGAGGATGACCAATCAATCCGGAGCACTTCAGCTATTGAGAAAACGGGAGCTCCTGAAAGGAAAGAGGAGGTCGCACCCGCAGCTCCTGCGAAGGCTGACGATTATGACGATGAGTTCGAGGATGACCAATCAATCCGGAGCACTTCAGCTATTGAGAAAACGGGAGCTCCTGAGAAGAAAGAGGAGGTCGCACCCGCAGCTCCTGCGAAGGCTGACGATTATGACGATGAGTTCGAGGATGACCAATCAAGCCGGAGCACTTCAGCTATTGAGAAAACGGGAGCTCCTGAGAAGAAAGAGGAGGTCGCACCCGCAGCTCCTGCGAAGGCTGACGATTACGACGATGAGTTCGAGGATGACCAATCAAGCCGGAGCACTTCAGCTATTGAGAAAACGGGAGCTCCTGGAGAAGAAAGAGGAGGTCGCACCCGCAGCTCCTGCGAAGGCTGACGATTACGACGATGAGTTCGAGGATGACCAATCAAGCCGGAGCACTTCAGCTATTGAGAAAACGGGAGCTCCTGAGAAGAAAGAGGAGGTCGCACCCGCAGCTCCTGCGAAGGCTGACGATTATGACGATGAGTTCGAGGATGACCAATCAATCCGGAGCACTTCAGCTATTGAGAAAACGGGAGCTCCTGAGAAGAAAGAGGAAGTAAAAGAGGCTACTCTACGGAGTGTGGAGCCCTTGAGCACGCCGCAGAGTCCTCACTTGCACAAGGGAGAGAGAGCTCTTCTTGGGGACGTCTCCAACGAGAAGGAAAGGTCGAAAAACTCCACCTCTAACATCGCCGCTGATAAACCTCAGAGTGGGCTTAAAAAGCTTAACGAAGCGGCCTCGGACTCGAGTTTCACCTCTTTTTCTAGCGCCTAAACCTCAACTTGGAGTGAAGGCAGAATATTGACAACGAAGGAAAACAGAGGCAAGGGAGCTAATCTAGAAGGGAAGGGCAAAGGAAAATAAGAATGTGAAAGAAGAATGGATGTTTTGTAGCGCGATATTTGCAATCTGTGTGGTTTTATAATTATTAGATCGGGGCTTTTTATTTCCCCCTTCCCCCATTATTTGGTAGGAAAAAAATTCGGGTGAACTTTTTAGTTTTTCTTTTGATTAGTTTTTTTTATAAGCAGGCCTCAAACCATGCGTTTATGACCTTACCAAGTCAACTTACTTCCCTGTTCTGAAGGATGTTCTCTACTGATGTTCATCAAAGAGTATTAGTTGAGGCAAATGCTCCGATTAAAAGCCTTGAAATGCGCATTTTTTTTTGTACTAGACAACAGTTTTTAGCTTTACCTTTCTGGATGATGCTTTCTTTTTTTCTCCTTTGAAGCCTTATCTCCCATCTACCTGCTATCTGCTCTAGTTGTCTAATTTTTGCGCATTGCTCAATATTTTGCCCGTAATCATAGAATAGGCATCGGGTAGGTATTAGATTAAATTTTATCCACTTATGAGTATATATATAATTTTGTATGATATCTTCCCTTCGACTTATGATGTATCGATAGTACAGGAAAAAAGTCCCTAGATATGATCCCACTATGTGATTCACTATCACTTCAATGAACATATGTATATTTGGACATGATTCTTGATTATTATTTTTTCTCCCCCGGCTATAACGAACGTATTTGCAAGCAAAGCAAGAGGAGGTGTACTGAGATGACGGAAAATGACAAAAAAAGGGCGAAAAAGATTCCTTAACTGTGACATGACAATAGAGCTTAATGGCTTTATTTTATTTTTACACTCATTCGTTGTCTGATACTGTTATTATTTTAAGATTCACGTTTAGGAAGGGGCATACAACTGGCTACTATCATCATAGCTTCTGAACTAAATGTAAATTTCAGCTGCGAGTTGAGTTCAAACTATGTGAGTCACGTGCCAATGGGATTGCTTCTAACCTTTTCTCCTTTATCTTTCAGACTATCATTTAAAGTCATTTCAGTTTAGATTGAATAACTGTGAAGCTGTTTTCTTGTATGATTTTCGCCATCAAAAGCCCACTACATCACTTCCTGTATTTTAAGAAAAAGAAGCTTAGTTTATGAATCTCTTTAAGACAAGTAATGGGTTTCTGTCTTTTTGCAAGTTGGTTTAATATGAAAGTGGCGAGTTATACCGTAAATAACAGAATCTCTCTTTTTTGTATTCTCATTTTTAGTCAGAAGCGATTGTCACTTTCGCAGCGAAGATTGAACTCCGAATGTTGACACTTTTGAAAAACGTTTCCTTCGGTACATATGTATGTATAGATATAGATATATTTATATTTGTATATGCGTTAAGGATGAGCCCTCTGTGAGGTAAAGAGCGAAAATGGTGGAGAACAAATCTACTGAACTTTCCCTCTAATGGCATTTACAACACTCCTCTTTTCTCCCCCTATGGGTTGCTTCTTTGGGGATTTTCCCCTTCTCTTCGATCTCTCTCTGTAAATAAAAACAGCATCTCTCTTGAGGTCAATAGACCTCATATTCACACTCAAAGAGTGAATTCATCTCAATTACGTCAAGAAGAAAAGAAAGGGGAAAAAAGGGAGGCAATATAAAGAGCAGAGGGTAGGAACAGTTAGTTATGGAGCGTTTGCGAGCTCAGCTAGTGGAACTTGAAGTGGAGCTCGCGCGAAGGCTTGTCGAGGCGACCACTACACCACCATGGTGGGGAGAAGAAGAGAAAAACGAAAAGGAGGGGGAAATATCCAAGAAAGAAGGAAAGAGAAGAGCTTTTTTCTCCTTCCCGAGGGCGGAATTTCACCTCTGCGGAGGCCCCAACGTGGTGCTCGTGCGGTTTATGAAGCCCGCACCTGCTTTTCGCCCAGCAGGGCGGCTTTCCTCGCGCAATAGTAATAGTAATAATGGCGATAATAATGACGGGAAGGATGTTGAGGTGGTATTGATGACCGCGCTCGAGGCGAGCTTCCCGGTTGGCTACCCAGCCTACCCTTGCACGTGGAGAGCGGCAGAGGAGGCAACTGGTGTGGCCTTTTCTGCATGTTCTTCGTCGTATTCTCATCATTTTTCTTTATCTTCGCCTTCTTTTTGCTGTGAGGGTCGAGAAGGGCGGGAGGGGTGGAGGGATCCGCGTGGGGCCGTCTTCTTCGCGCGCGCAGCTGGCGCCGAGCGAATGCTGCGATGGCTCGCAGACGCCCGTCGGGAGCAACGAAGCGGTAACCACAATAATAATGATACTAATATAAGCAACCCCTCCTCCACGGTGAAGGTGTCGGTGGGGTGGTCGACGCCTTTTCTTGACGATTTTATCTTTCTTCAGTGGGCCTGGGAGGCTTTGGAGTGGGACGCCCAAAGCGGCGCCATCGCCCCGCTTGGCGGCGGTGCGGAGGGCGGAGGAAATCCCCCAACGGGGCATGCCGGGGGAGGGGGCGATCCAACCCCCGGCGGGGGTGTTCACACGACGAAGAGCGCTATTAACACCAATGTTATTATGAATGTTAACAGCACCGGAGGGGCTTGGGAGGGCCTGAAGACGCCCAACGAGGCCCCTCGCCGGCGAGTACGTCAACGTTTTGCTGCGGTGCTGCTCCCGCAGGGCGGGGTACTGGCCTGGCGCTGCGCCGTAGCAACCGGCGAACGAACAGAGAACCTCCTCGAGAACTTCTACGCTGGGGCCTCACCTGAGGAGGAAGGAAATGCTACTTTTGATATTAACAGTAGTGGTAATAAATAATAATAATAACAATAGCGAGGGCTCGGTGGGGCGGCTTTGCACGCGGGTTTTATGCACCACCGCCTTTTCCTCCGGTAAGCGGCTGCCCTCATTGCTTCTCCCAAGCCTGGTCCTCCGCGTGAAGGAACGACGCTGTCGATGGCAGGATATTCGTCTTTACCCTGGTGATATGAGTAATAGTAATAATAATAGTAACTGCTCAATGAACGCCGCGGCCGCCGCCCTGCGCGCGAACGTGAAGCTTTGCAAGCGCTTAAGGCTGTACAAGGTCGCCCACTTCCTCGGTGTCCTCTACGAGCTCTCTCGCGAGCTTCCCGTCGCGAATTCCTCGAGTGCTATTACTACTATGAATGATATGAGCAATAGTCCAATGATTAATAATGATAACGATAGTATTATAAATACGTACTTTCGTGAGATGATCGTCCCTGTACTAGAGCGAACGGTGCGCGTGCTGCAGGAGGACCGGCACCCTTTTTGGGCAGGCGTTGCTGTCTGCTGCCTTCTCCTCCCGACGACCCTATGCGGAGATAAAGGGAAGAGTTCGCATGATATGCATAATAACTATTATTATAGTAATAGCAATTATTATGAGTATTATAATAAAGGAGGAGAGCCCTCGATGACGTCTTTTTTGCGGGATTTACAAGGCTGTACGGCGGTGGTGGCGCTGGTAGAGCGTGTTTTCCGACTTGTGGACTGCCAAACGCAAAGATGCGAGGCCGGCAGGGTCCGACGTGCACTCGAAAGGCAGGCAAAGAAAAGAATACTTAAAGGTATCCTCGAAGGAGGCGTCGAAAGGCAAAAAATAGGGGGAATAATTGGAAGAGGGTTCTTACCTTTCACAATGGATTCCTCAACGGCGATGCCCTCGAGCCGCGTACAACATGCCCCCATCTACGACTGTGCGATGTGCGATCTACCCCTTCAGAACTCTCATCGCTCGCCGGGTATTGAAGAAAAAAATCGAGAAGCGAAAGAAGAAGAGGGGCAAAGAAAGCTTTGGAGGTCCTCAGGGGAGGGATGTTTAGTTGTGCAGTGTGCGCGGTGCGGGCACGGCGGGCATGTGGAGCATATCCGGGCCTGGTGGAGGAATCCAAAGGTGTGCTGCTGCCCTAAAGGCTGCGATTGCAAATGCATTTATTGATAGGGGGGGGGGGAAAGAAAGGAAAAAAAAAAAAAGATTTTCCTATGCTGTTTCTTTTTATACTTTGTATTGATTTTATGATCATATAATGATGATTATTATTATTTGTTTCGTTTTTGCCATTTAAAAAAGAAAAAGAAGATTATATATACACACACACACTTATCTATATACAAGGGCCCATTGCAAGATAAGTGTTTTTCGATTTTGCTTTTTTTTTCCCCCGACGATGAAGAGCTACACAGGCTTTTTGCTAGCATTATTTGGCATTATTTCCCTCTATGGCATTGGGGTGTATCTCTACATGAGTGGGCAAGGGGGACCGCGGAGCTATCACGAGGTTCGCCCGCGGGAGTCTTTCGCGGAGCCGTCGGAGTGCACGACCCCTTTCGGGACTCTTCTTGGGATCGCAAACAATACCCCGGCTTTCAGTAATTGTCGTCGGGGCCTACGCGTGCAGTGGGTTTCTTACTTTGATTTTGACAACCCGCTCGACGTGAGCGATCCCCAGGACTCGACCTTGAAGAAGAAACACATGATGGGAAATCGCTACCTCGCGTTAGACTTCGTCATGCGTTGGTTAGCCCATAACCGCGGGGTGGCGTTAATGGGGGTCCAGGATATCGATGTGTTAAAACGGCTTTCGTACTTCTACAACCCCGTACGTCCCGCGCAGGAGTGGGATGCGGAATATATCGCGAACCCTCGCAAGGGCCATACCCGCGACGAGCTCATCTATCTTCGCCCGCGAGTGGGGGATATTCTTCTCTACACGAAGGACAATGAAAACGACCTGCAGGATGGGCATATGGCGGTGATCGTCGGCGTCAAGAACGACATCGAGGGTGCCGGCGGGAAAAAGAAGTTTAAAGAGCTCCTAGATCGCATGGTTCCACCGCGCATTATTTATCTGGCAGAGCAAAACTTCGATAACACGCCGTGGAAGGGCGAAAACTATTCTCGAATTGTGCATTTCCGATGGGTGATGCCGTCGACAGAAGGGGCTCCGGAGGGTTTTATCGAGGATCCCTCCGGTGCGAAGGTGTTTGGGCGTCTTCGAATAGGCAAACCGAGGGTATTGCATGTAGAGGAAGATCCCAACGAAAACTTAGATGACGATCTTTAAATGAAAAGAAATCAAAAGTACGCCCAAAAACGCAAAAAGAACAAAACGAGGAATTTAAGCACTTCGGAAAGAAAACCATGTATCTGGGGAAAAAAAATGGTATCTATTTTAACAATGTAAAATCGAACTTTATGCATGCTAAAAGTGTGTATGTCTATCTTAATCTTTTCTTCTTGGAAATGTATTCATGCGAAGAGCACCATATGAATACAGAGGAGGGGGTGGGGGGCGGAATATGTTGGAAAGTGACGAAGGATGTTCTTTTGTATGGCTTTCAATGGGTGCTAAAACACCGTGAATCTGCTTGATGAAAGCAAAGAGGATATCCGTCCCCCCTCTCTGTGACGTTACAATGGCCCATTTAGTGTGCTATTATATTTATATATATATATATATATTGTCTATATTTATTTTTTCTATTATTATTTTTTTATTTTAGGAGAAGAGGGGCCGGAGTGTGTTCCCTTCTATGACGGTGGAACAGCCATCCCCTTATGACCACCCTTTTCCTCTTTTCACCCCACCCCACCCCCCCCCTCCTTCGCTTCCTCTTTTCTTATTAGTCCATCCGATTTCCAAATCAATCCCTAAATATCCTAAATCCTTCCAATCATAACTAAAAAAGGAAAATCATTTTTCTTCTACATATTTATTTACTTATTTGTATTGATACATCTATTTTATATATCCATTTTCCCTCATGAAAGTGACCGTTGTGACAGGAAGGAAGCCCAATGACCGTCGCGAGGTCGTGGAGCTCCCGGACGGAGCCACCCTCGAGGAGCTTAAGCGGGCCTATCGCCCAGGGCTCTCCGTCTACCGCAAGGCCTTTAAGGCGGCCAAAGGGCCCTCGTCTGGCCCAGGCACGGCAGCAGGGGCCCTCGTCACCCTCGCAGGAGGACGCTCCCTCGCGGAGCAGGGCGTCGTGGACGGTGCGGAGCTTTTTTTTAAGGACCTGGGCCCACAGGTGGGCTATCGGACGGTGTTCGTCGTCGAGTACGCGGGGCCGCTTGCCTTTATGCTCCTCTACGCCGCACGGCCTTCTTTTATTTACGGTAGTCGGGCAAAGCTCGCGCCCTACGGCTACGCGCAAAAGCTTTACATCTCCCTCTTCCTGATACACTTTGTGAAAAGAGAGCTAGAGACGTTCTTTGTGCATAAGTTCAGCCACCCAACGATGCCGCTGCGGAATATTTTTAAGAATTCCATTTATTATTGGTCCTTTGCGGCCTTTATTGGGTACGTCTTGTGCAGTCCGAAATACACCGCGCCAAGCGACGCGCAAGTGAATATTGGCGCAATTATGATGATCATTTTCGAATTACTGAACTTTGCCGTTCATTTACAATTGAGTATGATGAGGAAGAGCGATGGGGACCAGGCGAGAAATGTACCGAAGGGTCCCCTTTTTGCTCTCGTTTCCTGCCCAAATTATTTCTTCGAGGTGATGTCGTGGATTTCCTTTTCGGTAGGGACAAATATCCTCTCGTCGTGGTTTTTTACGGCCGCCGGGTTCCTTCAAATGGCCCCATGGGCACAGAAAAAGCATAGCGGATACGTCAAGGCAGACCCGAAGAATAAGAAGAAGAAGGCTATTATCCCCTTTATCCTTTAAATACATTTCCTTTTTGTAAATGCACACTGGAATGTGGAGGTATGGAGAAGAAAAGGGTAATATTTTAAAAAAAAAGTGGGAGGCGAAAAAAAAAAGCTAATGTGGTGGGGTGGTTTCTTCTGGTCTTATTATTATTATAATTTATTATCGTTATTCTAAACGGGGGAAGAGGGGGAAAAGCACAGCTAAATAATGGGAATATTAAATTGAAATTAAAAAAAGGGCTGGATATATATGAATTTTAAAGTTTGTGGACAGGGTGTTTTAATATAGCACTAATTTTTTTCTTTTTTACAGAGAGCTGATGATGTTTTGATTGATTTTATTATTATAATAATATCCGACATTTGTGTTAAAACTTTGTGGGGATTTGTTATCTCACCTCTATCGGAGTTGAACCTTCAACTGAATTATAATATTCTAGCATTATTAGATAAATTATAAAGGCAAATACTAACATCCCAGAGCTACTTTAAATATAAATGGGAAGAAAGGGGAGGGAGAAAGCTTGAAAGTACAGTTAATAGGTTGAAATTATAAGGCTCAAAGGATGTATATTGGCGTGGCCTCATGGTAATGTGTTTTTTTTCTTCTCTCTCTTGGTGGTTGATGTGTGCATGTTGCACTTAGACTTAAAAAGTAATAAGAAGAAGAAGTCAATGTGGAGAAAAGAAATATCTAGTATAAAAAGTAGCGAACTTCTTAGCGGCTTCATATTTGGATTTCTAAAATAGTTTTTTCCCTTTGTCTTTTTTTTTTACTGATAAGCGTAAAACAGGTACTCTTAGTCTTTCTCGCAAAGTCTGTCCTTTGGTAGTAGTATTATTATTATTTATCATTATTATGATTGCTCTTTCAAATATGCCGTCCATTTTTATTTTTCTTATTTTCTTCTAAATCATGAAAATTCATCGATTAAAAGGGTGGCGTAGGGCGTTTCTTGGGACTGCTGAAGAAGCAAAGTCCACCACGCTGTCATTAACCCATAAAACTACAGTAATAGGATTCAAAAAAAAAAAAGGTTGAAAATACCGTATTATTATTAATATTCTTATGATTATCGTTCATTTTCCTGGAAGAGGAAAGATTTAACATATATATATATATATATATATATATATTAATAAAAAAGAAAAACAAAAATAACGGTATCCATGCCTGGTTATCACCCAACCAGCGAGGTTGCGGCGCGGTTTATTCAACGGCATCTCGACGTCGACTTTGAGGAGATCGCCATGGCGGGCCCGGAGGCCTCTCCTTTACGCCCGGTCCTCCCTAACAACGCCCTTTCCGTGGAGACCTTTCCTCCGCCCTTCTCCAGTCCCCCAGCGGTGCAAGCTTCCCATGCTAATAATAACCATAACATTAATGATAATCATCATCACAGTGTCAATTCCGAGGGCTTTATCATCTTACAAGTGCAGAGTGTAAGGGATATTTCGCTTTCGCGGGAAAGACAGCTGCGGGGGCTCTTGGAGGTTCTCGACCCGGTGGGCTCGCAGGTCGTGGGGAGGATCGGCTACGCCAGCCCCACTTCGCCCACCGGCGGGCCCCCCGATCTCCCGCAGGAGGACGACGAAAACGAGGGGGAAAATAAAGAAAACGCCTCCGCCGTCGTGGACGCCGCGCTGCGGATGTCGGAGGCGGTGGAAAACGCCAAACGCAATCGCGCGGGGGACGGGGGAAGTGGGCGCTATCGTCTCCTGCAGTTCGTCCTGACGGATGGCTTTACGCGCGTCGTGGGGGTGGAAGGAACGGCAAGGGTGGATGGCAGAGGGGAATTCCCATCCTCCTCGTCGCCGCCGCTTTTTCCTGAGGGGGTTGCCCTCGGGGCTAAGATAAAGCTCCTTATCGATCGAAGGACGGCGGAGCCTTTTCATTCTCACGGGGTATTACGGCTTTTACCGGGAAGGGCGATTTACCTCGGCGGCCGCGTGATCGCGCTGGAGCTTTTCTGGGCCACCTACGCCCGCGAGCAGCTCCAGGCCCTCACCGGTCGCCCTTCACTTTCGTCCTCGTTAGTTCCTTCTTCCTCCTCTCCCTGCCCTCAGATTTCTTCTCTGCTGCTGCTGCTGCTAATCCTCCCAATAGTGCTCCTTCCTCTTCTTCTTTTCATGCTATTTCTTCTTGGCAACCTCTCTCGCGGTGGCATTGTCGTGGTGATGCCCATGCCCCTTTCCCCACTAGAGCCATCATCACCGCGGTGGTTTCTGATCTCTTAATTAACGAATATTCCACTAATAATAATAATCATAATAATGAAGAAATATTAATATTAGAAGGCGATCCTCATAGGGATGGAAACCAAACACGCTGCGCGTACTCCCTCCTCGTCTCTCTCGCCCCTCCTCCGTGTGAGAGTAGACAAGGGCAAGAAGATAATGCTCATCCGCGTACTAATTATAATACTAATAATAATAGCAATGACGATAATGAGGAAAAAGAAGGAGAAGAGGGCCTTACTGTAGATCTTGGGCATCGTTGGCTACGGGAGCTGGTTGGCATGTCCGCGGAGGATTTTCGTCAACTATCGCTTTCATCGGAAGCAAATAGTATTCATAGAATGAATAGCATTATTGAAGAGGTTGGCAGACGGCTCGAGGAGCTTGGCGAGGCTTTTTTATTCTTCTTCAGGGCCCTTCCGAGGAGATCCCGACGGTGGTGGAGGTCCAGCCGCTCAAAGAAGGGGACCCAATGTAACGAAAACGGGGGGGGAGGACCAATAAAAAGAAAAGAAGGCAGAGAATAGACAGAAAAATGAAGAATAATAATAATAATAATAAAGAAGAGCTATAAAGGGGAGAGGAGCTTGATGAAGTGGTGTATTACAGATATAATATATATAGCTGGATGAATGTTTTTTTCATGGTATGAGCTGTTTTTTTTACTATTGCTACTGTATTCACACGTTCATTACTTTCCCCCTCCCCCGATTCTCCCCTCTCCCTCTTTTTTTTTAAAAAAAAACTGAGTGTATCGGTCGAGAGAACTAGGAAAATACAATAATTATAATTATAATAATAATAAAAATGGGCTGTGGATACTCAACCTACTCAACCGCGGATGATATTGTTTGGAAGTACGATGGGCCAGCCTTCCCGCCCCTTAAGGTCATTAAGATGTTTCCTGAAAAACAAAATGGTCTACTTTTCCGCCTCATCTATGACGAAGGCGATCGCTGGGCTTTCTATAACGATACGAAAGAATATGAATTCCATATTCGATATTTCTTCAGCTCCGATAGCCATGTCGAGGCCCTAAATCATGCCACCATGACGTTGCTAGAAAATGGACAAAAGCTGGTGGAATTAATCGTGTATCCGCTAGAAACTGAAAACTTTATCATGGGCTACCCAGCTGGCTATACCAGCACGATTGAGGGCGTCCCATTGTCCGAACGGTTTAAATTAGAAAAAATTCGCTCGAAAATCCAAGACCGGATGAAAAAAAAAAAAAAAAAAGTGGGGAAAAAAAAAGAAATCTTAAAAAGGTAAATTTTAAAAAAAAGGAGTTGAGAAGAGGGAAATTAGCTATTGGGGCGTGTGGTGATAAACTAGGATGTTTGTTTTGGTTCTCAGCTAGATCGAGGATTCATACTACTTTGCTTAAAATACCTCTCTGTATGCAGATATATATACATATATATATAAAAGGATCGTTTCTTTTGTTTTCCCCCTCTCTGCTTTTTTTTTTTAAACTTATCTAAGAGTAGGTGAATATTTTCTCCCATGCATATCTACGCATGCGAACATAGTAAAACTATAATAATACGATATGAAACATTTTTCTGATGGCTTAATAATTTCACTGATGCATAAACCCTTTTCATGGTTATTATTTCGCTATTTTTCTTTTTGCTCTTCTTTTATAGGCTTGAAATTCGCTTTTCTTTCTTTCTTTAAATTCAAATGGGTTAAAATATTTTGCCTGTGTTGTTATTTACTTTCCCTTTATAGTTACGGTATGATTACCCATGCCAGTATTTGTCAGGATATAACTATCCCTAGGTGTATTATTTTTCTTATTTTCTATGGCTTGTTATTATTATTTGACTGTCTATTTACTTCAATTTGGAGTCATTTTTGGCTGATGTAAATCCTTTATTTTTTTTTTTTGGTTCTTACGAATTCGCTTGCTTACTTGTCTATATTTATATATATGTATATATATACTGTCTTATATCTGATTATACTATATACAACTTTTCCCTTTGCTTATTGGTTTAGTTTTATTTTTTGGTTTGTTTTTCGACCCCTTCCTAGGAAAAAATAAAAAAAGAGGGGGCTAAATGCATCGTACTTTTTACTCTAAATGCGTATAACGTGAAATAGGTACATAAACAAACGCGTACGATAATAGTGTGTTCCGTTGGTAAAGAGGGAGGAAAGGCTCCCTTTACGTATTACGTACATCCTTTATAGTGGCCACTAAGGGCTTACGCGGTATTGCTTCAAATATTGTGTTGGTTCTTTGTGTGTGTGTGTGTGTATCTGAGCTATTCCTTCTCCGTTAAACCTTAAGTTTATATATATATATAAAGTGTTTTTTTTAAAAGCCTTATTTCAATGTTTGTAACTCTATTCTTTCCCATCATTTTCTTTTTTCCCCCGCCGACCCCTCTTTCTCTCCCCCACTAAGATTCTACGTCTTTCAACTACAAACATCTCTATAGTGATTTATTTTAAAAGGGGAGGGCTGTAGGGAAAGGAAAGGGAAAAAAGAAAAAAAGCAAAAAAAAAAAAAAAAGAATCCAAGTATTCAATCCAAAAGAGAGTGAACAGTATCCTCGAAATTCCTTCTGACCCTTTCCCCGTGGGTGTGGTTTTATTATTATTATTATTATTATTAGTATTAGTAGTAGTAGTAGTAGTATTATTAGAAAAGAAAAAGAAAAAAAAAAAAAGATGCGCTCATTCGCTCGTTTATGTCTCGTAGGCGGCGTCATGAGCCCGTTGCGTGGGCGCCTGTTGGTCGCCCCGTCCGCGGCGGCGTTCTTCCGGGGCGGGGCGAACCCCCCCGCGCGGGGGAGGCCCCCGCCCCCCCATCGCCCCCCAACAACGACGACAATAACGACAATAACGACGAGTGGTAATCGCAGCAGCAGCAGCAGCAGCAGCACGCGGACGACCAACGATGCTTTTCGAGCGCGGGGGCGGGGCATCTTCGGCCGGCGGGGCCCGGGGCCGGTCGCCTGCGGGCGAACTTGACGAACGACGGCGTCCTCGGCCCCGACACGCGCGGCGCCATGCGCGACGACGACGCCGTCCTCTCGGAGCTCTTCCGCTTTTTGCCCCCCCCTCTTTCCTCCTCCTCTTCCTCTTCCTCGTCGTCGTCTCGTCTTTTACGAGGGGGGGACGGGCGGGGGCGATCGCCGTGAAATCCCTCTACGCGCAGCTCAGCGAGGCCGTCCAGGAGGCGCTCAGCGAGCAGCACGGCGGGCTCGCGGCGTTTTTACGGCAGCGGCGGCACCTGTTCGTCGTCCGCGAGCGCCCCGGCGACGGGGTGCTGTTCGTCGCCGCCAGCCCCCTCGCGGCCCAGCGCTACGCCGTGCGCAGCCGCCAACGCGCGACGATGCGGGAGATGTTGGGCATCCCTTCACGCGAACGCGGCGAAAGCGAAGGAGGACGGCGAGCAGGGGAAAGAAGAGAAAGAGAAACGAGAGGGGGGCGCCGTCCGGCCTGGGAGGAGGGCGGACGACGATCGGGATTCGCCCGCGGTCGAGGAGGCGGCCCCCCCCCCCCCCCCCCCCGAGAGCACGCTCGTTCGCCGCCGGAAGGCGCTAACAATAATATAGTAATAATAATAATAATAATAATAAAAGAAGAAAGGGTGGTGCGGGGAATACAAGGCTCAAAGAGGAGATGATCCCCTGCTCTGTTAATGCCTATTATTATTAGATACGGATAATTAGAAGGAGATGCGGTCATCGATAGGCGTTGCTGTTTGGTTTTGCTTTCGTTTCGTTTGGTTTGGTTTGGGGGAATTGGATTGATCCTTCCAACGACGCTGCCTTCTTTGGTGATCATAGAAGAAAGAAAAGAAAAAGAAAAAGACGCCTTCACGGGGGATATATACTCATGAATCGGGAATAAGCTCCGCGAATGGACTTTTACCATACATCCGTACAGACGACTTCCCTCCATGTCATTCCTTCCCTTTTTCTTTCGTTTGTTTGTTTTCCCACCTCTCGTGCCATCTGAAGATGAGAAAACGAAAAGAAAAAAAAAAGGCCCGATTGCCTTTCAGAAAGGTTCTGTTCAAAGGAAAATGAGAGATGAATCTAATTTATACGGAGAGTAATAGAGAATAGCTTTCTAAGGGGGAAAGTGTTGGGAAAAGTAGCACTACTGCTGTTGATTCTCCTCAGGAATGAGTCTTGAATTATTACTTTTGCAGATGAAGGGAAAGGTCCATTGCGAAAGAAAAAAAAAAATTAAAAAAAAATAAGCTATATATTCCTCAGAGGATTTCCTCCAGATAGGATTTATGCCTTTTCCATTAGAAACGGCATAGAGAATGAAAAAAAGGTGAGAGAAGAAATAGGAAAAAGATAAAAGGAAAGGTCGAGGTGGGGGCAATGATGATAATAGTGCTTTTTCAGTCTTAGATGACAAATTTTATCAACATGGCGATTGTGTACGAATTTTCAAAAAAAAAAAAAAAGACGTATTTTTGCCTTCCTTTTTTTCCCCCGTGTGTTATTTTAGGTGAAAGGAGAAGGGGGTTGTAGATGGTCTACCAGCCCTCCTCCCGTAAGGTTGCTAGTGCTTTTTTTGAAAGAAATAGACCTCACACGCAAAGAGATTTTAAAAGGTAAAAACTTCCTTCGAGAGAGGTATTCTCAAGCGGAGAAAAATAAAAAAAAAACCTGATCCCTCACTTATTTACGGATGAGGATATCGTCTGCTTTTCAGGGATAAAGTAGCAGAATTACATAATAATAGAAATTGATATATATATATATATGAAAAAAGGGATATTCATACGGTGCGAATGAATTGATTTGGCTATTCATTTCGACAATAAGCTCCTTATCTTTTCCTCGTATTCACTGCTGGAAGAAGCAAAGGCCACGATAAAGTACCGCAAGTTATATACCCCTTATCACCACTACTATTTTTCATTCCTACAAACAAAGAGAGAGGGGATAAAAAAAAAAAAAAAAAAAGGGGGAAATATTTACGCACATATATATACATTAGAAAAGGTATAAACAAACAAAAATAAAAGGGTATTCTTCTTTTATCGTGTTTGACCTTTTTGTTGTTTCTCTTCCTTTTTTTTCTCCAACCGATAGAAATGCACAGCTCAGGCGATCCCGAGGACGCGTTGGCGAGCCCTTTGGCTCCTTCCAAGCAGGAAAAGGAGGCTACTACAATGATGAAAACTCCTACTACCGATATTGATCATAATCATAATAGCAATAATAATAATCATGATAATAATAAAAGCTCTTATTATGATGGGTACTGGTGGACGCATCGCGGCCTGTTGGAAAGAGGCGGCCCCCACCGAACATCACCGCGGCGGAGACCGTTGGCGGCTGCCTAAAAACGCTTTCCCAACTCGCGCGAGATCAATTTGAACGAATTCCCATTGCTATGAATAATAATAATAGTAATAATACGAATTCCCCTTTAGAATGGAATACGCTGTCGATTAGTTCGAGAAATTCGACGTATGAGGCCTTTCTCGTCGAGGATGGGCTTGCAGTGGGCCTCGTGCAGCTCCGTAAAGCCCTCCAACGGGGCTGGATGGAGGGGGAAATGGAAGAGCGCCGACGGGACGAAGAGGGCCTCGCCCTTCACACAAACACCAACAGCAATAATAATAATAATAATAATAATAATAGCCCTTCTTCGAGCATTATTGCGCGTGAAAATGACAACATGGCGGCGGTTAAACGGCAAAAACTAGAGCACCTCCAGCGGCAGGTTTTCCGCAGCTTTCTTCAGGCCGTTCTAGAAGGGCTGGTGGAGGCCGTAGAGAAGAATACCAATAATAGCAATAGTAGCATGCGTGAGCATCTGCAGCAGCTCCTTGAGGTTTGTTTGGATGGTTTATTGCGGGATATTTGCTTTCCTACGGAAGATGCTCTGGCGAATAACTCCTCGTCGCCTGTGGAGGAAGAGGAGGAAATTGAAAAAAGAAGAGGAAAAAAGTGATCCTAATAGGGATCCTCCGAAGGTATGGCGTTCGCGGTGGGCGGGGGGATTACTTCCATGGCTCCGCCCACCCCAGACTTTTCTCGCGAAGAATGAAATTATCGCCGAGGAGCTTTTTTTTATGCGCGGCTGCGTCGATGCGTTTCTTCGCGAGGAGCTAAAACTTTCCCGGGTGGAATGGACTCGATGTTTAACCAGTTTAAGCGAGGCCGCCCGGACGGATTGCGTAAAAACCCTTTCCCGTCTAAATCGCATCGCGACCGATTTCCTCGATCAAGCGGTGGAAAAGACAGCAAACGAAAAGGGAAAGGTGGTGGAATATTTTGAGGAATGCGCACAACTCCTGCGAGTACTTGCGGAGATTGCCGAAATGCGGTATTCCACCTCTGCTGTTGTACAAATTCCCATTCATTTACATCATCGTGCGTACCGTTATTTAGGTGCGTTGGGTGGGATCAGCTCGCTGGTGAGTTTTATTGATTTCCAAAGTGCCACGAGGCTTTTTGTCATTTTGTGGAAATGGCTTCCATCCTGTGGTGGTTTATACGAAAGAACGATAGCATTGCCCTCAACAGAGAAAGAAGAAACGGATGAAATGCATCGCCGTCTGGAAGATGTCTATGCTGAGTTCGGGAGGCGTTGTGTGGGGATCGTGCGAGGGCTCGTGTGGTATGCGGACAGCAGTCTACTTCTTCCGCTTTATACGGAGCTCCTCGTGCGGGTGTTCTTTTCCCCTCCGAAGAAGCCCTTCCGCGAGGAATCCACCACGGACGAAGCGAATAAAAAGGAGAACAAGGAAGAGGAAAGGCAACCCGTAGAGGCGTATAAACGTTGCCTTCTGCAGTTGAGCACCGCAATTACCTCTTCTTCGTTGTCGTCTTCGGAGACCTCCTCGAGCCTTGATCCGGGCTTCCACGAGGTTTGTCAGGCCCGCTTAACCCATCTCTTCCCTTCTTACCTCGTAGATGTGGTCGGGCTTTCCTCTTTTTCGGCTTGTTCTTCTGCTGCTGCTGCCGGTTTATTAAGAAAAGAAGCGGAATTAATTCCCGTGATCGCGTACGGCCTGTCCCAGCAGCCGCTGGCGACATTGCAGAGGATTATCGGCCTCGCCCTCGCGGCGGCAACCGTGGCCCGGCATTGCACAGCCGACCCTGTCCTCTCCGATAGTGTAAATAGTGATAGTTATCATCCCATTTTTAATATTAATCATAATTCTTCTTCTGGGGAATCGTGCGTGCACCCTGCCGAGGTGTTCTTTCCAAAGCTCTACGCCACCTTCCGCGCGCTGGAAAAGGCACTGGCCTTTTGGTTCTCCACCCTCCGCGAGGCCAACACCCTAAAGGAAAGTAATAATCCTAATAATAGTGAGAAGAAATCCTCGAGGCCTCTTCTCTGCAAGGAATTAGTAGTCGCCGTGGAAGGCTTTGAACAGGAGGTTGGAAAGTACATGGCGGCGGGCTTAAGCAAGGCAGTCGAGCAGCTGTTAAATAATCCCCCAGCCGTAGACACCACTTCGGCGGCCATGAGCGAGCTTTTCATGTTTTTTGCCCTTCTTCGTCAGCCTTTTTCGCCAAACCACGGCCTTCCCATCTTTTACAGGGTTGTTCAGGCCACCTTTTTGCGCACGAAGTCCTCGCTTTTGGGAGTTTTGTATGATTATATCGTCAGGCGTCGGCGATATGGCCTAGGGGCTTTTTTCTTACCGCCTTTACGCGCGTTAGGCATGGAGTTTGGCGTGGTGAAAGAATATTACAGGGTGGCCTGCGGGGTGGGCTTCCCGACAAGCGCCGAAATCGTCCCCTTGCAGGAGCTCCCGAGGGGGTTCTACACCCGAGGCTTTGAAAATATTGCCTTGAATGCCAAAATAGACGCCCAGGTCTTTCTCGATGGGCTTATTTTACCGGAAGTGGGTGAAAAAGAAGAGGAAAAGACGGGAAAACGGTCGGAAGCGGATTATTTTAGGGATATTATCGTGGAGGCTGGCCGTGTGGTGTGTGAGCGACTTCTTTCCGAGGCGTATAATGGTCCTAGTTCGAGGAGTGCTACCACCACCACCACGAATAATAATAAAGAGGGGATTGTCATGGTCATGAACTCGCACAATACCGTTGGGGTTGATGTGCTTTCGTCCTTATTCTTTGGAGTCCTACGCTTCTGCACCCAAGTTGACCAGAATGAGGAGGGGTTTATGGATGATTACAATGGCGTACGTCGAGGATGGATGAATCGAATGCTCGGGCGATTGCGCGAGGTCCTCGCCAAGGGCCGTTCTCCTTCCGGATTAACTGCCTATGAGGGGCGTTTATTGGAGAATTTGTGGGCTCGCTTTACCCTCCCATGCGGAGTCGTGAAGACAGATGGCGATCTAGATAACAAGGAAAATGATAATAATCGTAATATGGAGGATAATAGCGAGAGGGCGTGGGAGCGGTGGCTGGGGTCCGTCGAGCTCGAGGACGTGGACGCACAGCCAATAATCTGCGCAAAGGCCTTACTTCGCGTCTTTCAGACGACTACTGCTGCTACTCCTACTAATAGCAATCTAAATGATAATAGTACGAGTAGTGTTGGCCATACCGCAAATACTATTTCGTCTTCTTCGTCTGTGCAGGGGTTTAACGAGGGAAAGATGCTTCTTCGACTGCGTGCGAGCCTGGACGGGAAGGACGAAATGCTGAAAGAGAAGAGGGCAGCGGCGTTTGAGCGGATGCAAGCGGCCCTTCAAAGCGATGTCGACGCCCTAAGAACGAAAATTGTGGATAATGCAAAGCAGCTAAACAACCCCTCGCCTTCTAATAATGTGAATATACATAATACGAAAGATGAAGGTACTGGTCTTATTAGGCCTAAGAACAATGTGGAGGATTCCACAGTGCAGTCTTCCAACACTGAGAATCAGGTCTCCAAGCCAGCAAACGCGGATGGGAGTGGGGAAGAAGAAAAAGAAGGACAAGCGAACCCCCCTGCAGAGGGAGAGGAGGGGTCCAATACAACAGAAAAGACGACGCAGAAAAGTGCCGAGGGCTGCGAACAGGTCGATTATGATATAATAATAATAATAATAATAATAATCTTCTTTCGGATGCGGACTCGAGGGAGTATTTTTCAAAGCTTATCGCGTCGATTGTTCGTCGGGCGATATTATCCCCGGTGGATGGCGCGGTCGCCGGGGCGGCCGTGCGGTATTTTCTCTCTAAAAGCCGCGCCGGATTTCTTCTCTCCAACGTCCCTGGCGGCCCTTCTTCGGCGATTAATTCGAGAAATTTCCGCTGTTTTCATGCGGCCCTCGCGGAGTTTGCTCGAATCCCGCGCCCTTGCGATTCTTTTTCACCACATCGCGGAGGGCGTTGTCTTGCCGTACAGGGAAAAATACAAAAACGACGACGTTGGGGGTTTTGTGGGGGCTCTTCCGAGCTCCGAAAAGGAGGCTAACAGTCTTTTTAGTCATACGATGAGTGAATTTCACGCGATGCTGCGGTTTTGTCTTGGAAAGGGCACCTTTTTTGGCGATTGGGCTGCCTTTTTTCTCGCCTGTCATGGTCGTTGGCTTCTTCGGCCTGTTTTAAAATACGACGAGGCCTTCCAGCGATGTCTTCTCGCGCGAAGGGAGGCCCTCGGGCGCGCGCAGATGATTTCGCTCGGCTTTCAGGCCCTCGTGAGGGTCGAACGGCCGCTCTTCAGCGGCATGAAAGAACCCGCGGCGAAGGTCGCGGATCTCTTCACGCGCGCACCCGCTATCTCTACGTCTACGAACGCGCCGGTTAATCCCACTATGGGCCATAATAGCAGTACTAGTAATAATAATAATAATAATAATAATAATACAGCAAGAGGAGACCAACAGGAACGAAACGCCCTGTCGTCTGTCGAGGGCGGTAAACGCGGGAGGTCCTCGAAGAGCGGCGATACGACGACGACGTTCGCGCGAAAGGACGACGGTGGGCGCGAAAAACGCCACGAAGAAACCCACCCGCGGGATCGACGGCGTTGGCGCGATGGGGCGGATCGTCGAAAGCGCGAGCAGCGCCCCTCTTCTTCTCTTTACAACAGCAACGACGACGGCAACGCGCGAGGGCAGCCCCCGGGGGAGGCCTCCCGCGAACGTTCCCGCCGCCACCACCACCACTCCGGGCGATACTCCAGACGATGTTAAGGGCGACCGATTACCCAAGAAGAACAAGGAAGAGAGTGCCGTCAACATACAGCGTTCCTGCGGGTGTATCGTATAGAGATATACATATATATACATATATATTATATTGAGCGTAGGTTGTATATATCCCAAAAAAAAAAGGAAAAGAAAGGGGAGGGATGGGGGAGTGAAGGCTGTCCTCTCCGTTTATTATCGCGCTCTCTGTCTGGTGTTTGTGTGGTGGGGGGAGGGGGGGGGGAGCCCTATTCCGCGAATGACTTGAAGAATCTTTTTATTATTATTATTATTATTATTATGAATCGCGTCTAAAGATTGCCATATAATTTTTTCCCCACACCCGACTTCCAAAAAACGAAAAGGCGTCTTCATTTCCGCTTTACTATTATGATTATTATTATGTATTATTAGTATTATTATTATTATTCCTTCTCTCTTTGTGTCTGTCAAGAGATCCAGCTGGTTTTTATTTATTTTTCGATTATTATTTTCCATCTCAACCACAAAACAAACCAAAACCAACCAACCCAAAAGCAAACACACCCACTCACACAAAAAGGGAAGAAAAGAAAAAAAAAGTCACCTAGACGACAGACGCCACCTTCCTCTTTGCTGCTGCTGCTGCTTCTTCTTCTTTTTTCTTTTGGATATTCGTGTTGTTGTTGGTTTCCTTATCATTATTATTATTATTTATTTATTATTTATTATTTATTAATAAGGTTCCCTTGCTGATGCGTCGCTTTGGGCCTTTTTGCCTCGCTGCGTCGTCGCTCGCGGGGCGCCGCGGGGCGTCGACGCGGCTGACCGTCCGCGACGCGCTGAACAGCGCCCTCGACGAGGAGCTCTCCCGGGACGCGGCGGTGCTGGTGCTCGGGCAGGAGGTCGCGAACTACCAGGGGCCGTACAAGGTCACGCGGGGGCTCGTCGACAAGCACGGCCCCGCGCGCGTCGTGGACACGCCGATCACGGAGTACGGCGTCGCCGGGATGGCCGTTGGGGCGGCGCTGAACGGCCTGCGCCCGGTCTGCGAGTTCATGACCTTCAACTTCGCGATGCAGGCGATCGACCACGTCGTGAACTCGGCGGCGAAGGGGGCGTACATGTCGGGGGCAGCTGCGCTGTCCGGTGGTCTTCCGCAGGCCCAACGGCGCCGCCGCGGGCGTCGCGGCCCAGCACAGCCAATGCTACGCGCCGTGGTACAGCGCCGTGCCGGGGCTCATCGTCGTCGCCCCCTTCGCCGCCGAGGACGCGCGGGGGCTGCTGAAGGCCGCGATCCGCACGGACAGCCCGGTCGTCGTCCTCGAGCACGAGCTGCTCTACGGGGAGAGCTACCCCGTCGACGCGGCGGCCCTCGACCAGGACTTCGTGATCCCCTTCGGCAAGGCCAAGATCGAGCGCGAGGGCGCGGACCTGACGATGATCGCCTTCTCGCGCGCCGTGGGGCTGTGCCTGCAGGCCGCCGAGCAGCTCGCGAAGGACGGCGTCGAGGTCGAGGTCATCAACCTCCGCTCCCTGCGCCCGCTCGACCGGGAGGCCATCGTGCGGTCGATCAAGAAAACCCACCGCGCGATGACGGTCGACGAGTCCTTCCCGATGTGCAACATCGGCGCGGAGATCTGCGCGTCCGTGATGGAGAGCGAGGCCTTCGACTACCTCGACGCGCCCATGATACGCGTGTCCTGCGCGGACTGCCCGACGCCGTACAGCAAGCCCCTCGAAATGGCCTCCCAACCCCAGGTCGAGGACATCCTTGAGGTCGCCAAGCGGGTGCTGGCGTAAGTCATCCTCATAAGCACAATCCATAAATCAATCAATAATTAACTTAAAAAGAAAACGTCTTGAAACTATGCGCGATATTCTTCAAATAGATATATAGGTATATATAAGGATGACACGGAATATTTCCCCCCGGACTGTTGGGGAGGGGGGAAGGGTAACTGAAATAACTTGCAGGGTATATATATCGTATATATGTGTTGGTGTGTGTGTGTGTGTGTATATAGCTGGCATTTATTTCTTTTTATTCGGTGCTATATGAATATCGGTAATGTATGTTTTTTTTTTCGGAGGAGGAGGAGGGGAGAGGGGGTTGTCTTTGGCATTTTGCATGATATTTTGTATCTTTTGCTTTCTCGCCACACACACACACACACACACACACGCTCAACATGTCTCTCATAGCAATGCCTCCTCCCCTAAGCATACACTTCACAAAAGCTAGGAGAAGACAAAATGGGAGAAAGAGAATCCGCATGCTTCTTTTTTGTTTGTTTGTTTTCTCCTCCCTCTATGCCTTTTTCGTGAACCAGTATTTTTTCTCACATTAAGAAATCATTTGTTTTCGTAATTTGAGGGGGAATAATAATTTTAGAAGGAGTACAAGAGATCGGTGGCGTGTACATCACACTATGCATATATCGAAAATAGCATTAATGCTATGTCGGGAATTCTCTTCCGTAAATTTAGATGAATATTATTTTATTTTTTTAATATATATATATATATATATATATATATATATAATTATGCCAGTGATTGGTCCAAGAAAAAAAAAAAAAACGGCAGATTTTAAGGAATCTAATTTCACTAAAGGAGCTGGAAGCCAAAAAAAAAAAATAATAATAATAATAAAAAGAATATGTACACTGAAAAGGAAAAGGTGTAAAGAAAAAATGAAATTTTAGAAATCAACAATATCTTATATTAATAGGGTTGTTACCCGGTCTTTGGGATTTTTTGAAAAGGAATTTAAAGCTACACCACTTTTTCTAAAATAAAAAGGTGTTACCGAATACGCATTTGACAAATGGTGGTGAATAATGAAATATATATATATAGATATATATGTGAAGAAAAGAAGAAAGAAATGAAAAATAAGATTGCCCTTTTAGCCTGGAATGGTGATGTTAAGTATTTCGGGTTTTGCTATTTTTATTGGGGGGAAAAAAAAATTCCTTGTAATGTTGACTTTTTTGGGGGGAATCACTGGTTATTTTTCTCCTAAAAAAAGGAATGAAAAAGAGAACGATTGATAGGTAGGTGTGATATTTCGGAACATGCAAAAGAAGAAGAAGAAGAAAAAATGATCCTTCCTGATTTTATCTCACCTTTCCTGAAGAAAGGAATGCAGTTTCCTCTGTGGTTGTATTATGAATCGAAAAGTAAATTCTTAATTATTGAGTTTTAAAGTGTTGATTCAGAAGCCTGAATGTTTAATTATTATTTTTATTATTTAAAAAAAAAAAGAGTCTTTATTCTCCACGCCCCCTTCTTTCTAAAGTGTCACCTGGAGGAACTCTTTTTATATATTCTCTCAATAACTCTGTATGTACGTTGTACTATATACGGTATATGGTAATCCTTCTCATTTATACACCCACCACCACACCCCTTGCACTTTATTATGATTTCTTTCTTTCTTTCCTATGCTTTTGAAGCCCTTTCTTTTTTTCTCCTCCTTCTTAAGCAGTGCGGTTTTCCGTCACGACATCAAGGGCGAATAAATAATTAAAAAAAAAAAGAGGAAAAACTCCTCCCGGGATATACACTTTTAAGGGGGAGGGAGGGGGTAAAGAAAAGTAGAAGTAGATTTTTTGTCCCTTAGTGTTCTTAATATATATAGAGAGAGAGAGAACAAAAGAACTGTAATCATATTTCCCTCATGTTAAGTGATTTCCTACGAAAAAGGGTATCCGTGGTCACCACAGATGGGCGCAATCTTGTTGGCGTCCTGCACTCCGCCGATCAGCTGTTAAATTTAGTTCTCAGCTCCTGCGTCGAGCGCACGGCGGCCCCGTTTGACGGTTCTGAAAATGACAACAACAACAGGAAAAAAAGCCAAGAAGAAAAAGGAGAAAACGAAAAAAAAGAAGGGGAAAAAATGGAAGAAACGTCGCTTGGTGTGATGCTTGTCCGTGGAGCCAACGTCGTCAGCGTTGGCGTCATCGACGTCCACGCGGAGGCAGAGGCGAATCCGAGTGTGTGGGTTGGGAGGGATATGCCCCCTGTGCAAGGAATCCCGAAGGCCATACCGTGAAAGCTAATGGATCTACAATATCAATATATTTATGTATTTATGGTAGAACCCTGGCAGGTCTAGCTTTGATCTCACAAGCACACACATACGCACAAAAGAAAAAAAAAAAGATGATGCTCTTTTCGGAGTCTCAATCGAACTTCAGTGTTGGATTTGCTGTTGTTGTTGTTGTTTTGCGGTGATAACGGCCTTAAAACAATTTATTATTATTCCCCTCCTTATGGTGACTTCGGGGCGGCTGCGTTTTGGGAGGCCCAGAACCTTTTTCTTTCTTTCTTTCTTTTTTGTCCAACCCGACCCCTGACGTCATCGTATGGGCACGTTCATCTTTTTTTTTTTTCCCCTCCCTTTATTATTACTCCGCGAAGTGTTGTAATTCTGTAAATAGCCTCCAAAAGAAGGGGGAAAAAATATTAAAAAGAAAACAAAAAAGAAGAGCAACGTCATGTGGACCGCCGCGAACCAGCGGTATTATCGTCTTCTTCGGCGCGAGGAAAGCCGTCGTGCGGAGGCCTTCGTCGATGTAAAGCCGTCGTCCTCGACGAGGTCGGCTGGTGGTGGTGGTGGCGCTGTGGAGGCCACGTTGGAGGGCCGGCCGCCGCCCCTCCACGGCGAGGAGGAACGGTCCTCGGCCGCCGAGGGCGACCGCGCGGGGGCGAACATCGCGGACCCCATCCGCGTCCTTTGCCTGTCCCGCACGGACGTTGGGAAGATAAAAGAGCTAAGCCTTGCCGGGGAGCGGCTCACCGGGCTGCACCGCCATTTTCTCTGGTTTGCAAACCTCGAGACGCTTTTTTTGCAGAATAATCAGCTTCGATTTGTGCGCCATTTGATCGCGCCGCCGGCGAGCGCGTCGGGGGGGGTGAAAATTTGCCCGCGGTGGCCCCGTCCTCGGCGGCCGGCCGCGAAAGCGAATGGAAAGCGGCCCAGGCGAGCCGGCTAAGCGGGCCCCGCGGCTGCGTGCGGCTCCGCCGGCTTATCCTCTCGCAAAACCGCATTCGCGACCTCGCGCGGGAGACCGACATCCCGCGTCTGCGCTCGCTGGAGTACCTCGGGCTCGCGCGGAACGAGCTCGCCGGGCTCCCGGCGCTCGTGAGAGGCCCTCCGGCGGCTCCCCGCGCTGACGTATTTGGACCTCGAGGGGAACCCCGCCTGCGAGGACCCGAACTATCGGCTGTACGTCATCCGCCATCTCCCACAGCTCGAGCGGCTCGACCGGCTTGGCGTGAGCGCGCAGGAGCGGCGGCGGGCCGCGGCCGCGGACTTCGCGCGCGGCGACGACGGCCCCCCCTCGCCCACGCGGCCTGGGGCACGGGGGCCGCGCTCAACGACGAAAAGGCAGGGCGGGCGCGCGAGGGGCCGCCGGCGTTTGCCCTGCCCGGCAAGTCCGCCTGCCGGCGCGCCCTCGACGCGGCGCGGGGCGGGTCCTCGCGGGGGGGCGCCCCGCCGCCGCCGCCGCCGCCGCCGCGGCCTACGACGACGCCCCCCTCCGGCCAAGCGCGCCGGCTTTCACGCGGCCTGGGCGCTCGCGCGGGGGGGGGGCCTCGCGCCCGGCGGCGGCGGGAAGGCCCCGCCCTGGCGGAAGACGCCGTCGCCGCCGTCGGAGCTGCGCACGCCCCGGCGGGCGTCGCTGGAGCCGACGGGCGACGCCGCCGGGGGAGGCCTTCGCGGCCGCGGCCGCGCGCGCGGCCCCTGGCGGGCGGGGCCGCCCCCGCGAGCGCCCTCTTCGACGCCCTCCTCGGCCGCGACGACGAGGTCCGGCGGAAGGCGCTCATCGCGAGCCGCCCCGGGTGGTGCGCGCCGGGCGCGGGCCTCGTCGTCGGGCGGGGCGCGAAAGGCCGCGATGAACGCCGCCGCCGACGCCGCCGGGGGGCTTCTGCGGCGGCGCGAACGCCACGGCAGCGTCGACGGCGCCGCCGCGACGGCCCTGCCCCTTCCCCCCCCCCCCCCCCCCCTCCTCGCTCTCCTCCCCGACCCACCACGGCAGCAGCCCACGCGAGGGGCGCTGGCAGCCGCCCTCTCCGTCGCCCCCCTCTGCCGGCCCCCGCGAGCGCCCTGACGGCGGCCCTCGCGACGGTCGAGGCCCACCAGTGGGCGATGATCCCGGAGCCGTGGACGGCGTCCTTCACGGCGGCCGCCGTCGGCGCCCCCGGGCGCCCGGGCGCGGGGACGGCAGGGAGGCCCTCGTCGACGCCGCCCGGGCGCTGTTTTTGCCGCCCGAGCTCCTCGCCCTGGAGGCCGCCTACGGCGCCGCGGAGCTCCCTGCCGTGCTGCTCGCCCCGCCCCCCGCCGGCGAGGGGGGCCATTTAAACAACAGCAGCGGCGGCGGCCGAGCGCTGAGCCCGAGCGCGGGCGCGGGCAAGAAGACCGGCGCGCGGCTCCCGGCGGCGGCGGCGGCGTCGTCCGCGTCCCGCGGGGGGCGGCGACCCCCTCTCACGGGCCGCCGCGATTCTGAAAAGCGGGGCGTTGGTTCAGCTGACGACCGCCCTGCCAGCGCCGCCGTCGGGCGGGAGCGACGAGCACCCCCCGGCGGCGGGGGGCGTCGTTGGGCCCTACGGGGAGCCCTCCCTCGCGGTTTTCTTGGGCTTCTTCCACGCCGCCAGCGGGGCGCGGGAGATTCCGCTGGGGCCTCTTCTCGCGGCCCTCGCACGCGCCCACGGCGTCGACGTCGCAAGCGGCACCTGGGTCCCCCCTCTTTCCATGACACCCACCAATAATAGCAATCCTCATCATCCTAATACGAGCGCTCTGGCGGATTTGTCGATGTCGCTATCGGCCTCTCGAGGGGCTTTGACGATGTCGCTTTCTTTCCCCATGGCCTCCCCGGGCGGGCCAATTTCCCGACGGCGAAGCCTCGCGCTGACGGCAACGGGCGCCGTCGGACGCGCGTCGCGCTCACGGCGAAGTCGCTGCGGGGCCGAGGACGTTTACGCGATGGAAAACGGCCCCGAGGACGCGCTCCCACGCGCGCGACTGCCGGCGCTGCTTTCGGTCAACAACATCCTTGGCGGGCTGCTGTACTACATCCCATTTGTCCAGTCCCGCGTGGAGTTTTTTCGGCGAAAAAGCCTTGATTGCGTGAGGACGGATACCCATCATAACCCTCATCGTAATATGATGAATCATCATCATCATCATCATCATCATCATTATACAAAAGGGGGAGGTGCCCATGAAAGGCCCGGGAACGTGGGGACACCACTTGGTCCTCAGTTGTTAAGCTCACAAGGCGCCATCCGTCATCCGCAGCTCCCGATGAATATGATGACGGAATTCAGCGAGAACGAAGCCGACGCGATGATGTGGTTCCGTCGAATGCAAAAAGCAGAGGATCATCTTAAGAAATTGTTATCTTTGCTACCGTGCAAGGAGAAGCTTTGCGTGGACATTGGAGCTGATCTTAGTGCCCCATAAGGAAAAGAGAGAGAGGAGAGGAGAGGAGAGGAGAGGAACGAAGATACTGATAATGCACGCGCTCTCTACAGCCTATGCCGCGTTTCCCGAGAATTAGCATGCAAAGAGGAGTACGTGGGAGGGGGAAGGGGGAGATATGCAATTTATGTAAACTTTGTGTATGTGAATATTAGAAAGAAAACAAAACGGTCATTTAAGTTTTGTCACCTGCCCCTCCTTCCTCTTGAAAGAAAAAAAAACACGCTACCCATGTCTGTAGGCTTCTTCTTTCCTCCCCCTCCCCCTTTCCTTGATGCGAGGGGGAGGGGGAGGAATAATCATCTTTGAAATACAATGCGAGGGCTCTCATCATTTTGTTTTTCCCTTGTACTTCACGTCTTTTCTTGAAAGCAACGTGTAAGGAAGTCTTTTCTTTTTCTAAAAAAAAAAAAAAGGAAAGAAAATACCACACCCGTTTAATATAAATGATTTTACGTCGTCCTATGCTCTATGCATGGAGCACCACGGCGACCTCGCAAGGCCGCATTCGGGCGGGATTTACCCTGCTAAAACTCCCCATTTCCCATCGCGCCATGGGCTCTAAAGGGGAGCACTCCAGGCGAGGTAATTTTTTTGCCTTTTTCGACCTTCCCAAGCAACCGGATGTCGACGTTGGGGAGCTGCAAAGACGCTATCACGTCTTGCAAGGCCGTGTTCACCCGGACCAGGCCGCCATGATGGCGACCGCGGGGCAACTTCACGACAACAACGCCATCGCCGCGCACGCGAACGCGGCGTACGAGACCCTTCGCGATGACTTTCGTCGTTGTAAATATCTCCATCGCCTTCTCCTCGCGCAGGAGAGGAAAGGCCCCGAGCCCCTCACCCCAGACGAAGAGGAGGAGCTTCTTGTCGAGGATGACAAGAAAAACGTCAACCACTGCGGGAAGGTCGCAAGTGAGCTGCTCGAGGAGAGCTTTATGGTGGAGTTAATGGCCATGAATGAGGTTATCTTTACCTCCGACTTGGACGACCCCAGCGCGCGCGCGCGCCTGGAGGTTTTGTTGCACGACCTAAAAGAACGCGATGGCGATTATTTTGACCGCACAAAACAGGCCTGGCATGCGAAGGATACGGAGACGTTTAAGCGATTAATCCAGGAGTGGACGTACATCCACAACGCGCTTGGTAATCTAAAGCAGCTCTTATAGAGAGAGAAGAGAAGAGGAAGGAAGCACCCAAGAGCTAACAACAAGAAAAAAAAGGCAGGGCTGTAGGAACGTTGTTGTTTTTTGCCTTTGTTTGTTTTTTGTTTTTTTTTTTTTTTTGGGGGGGAGAGGGCGTGTCTATCCTAATCAAACCCACCACTGGGGATATTAAGGGAAAAGAAAAAGAGAGGAGAGGGGAGGAGGGATATTAATACTTGGTAATAAGATTGTAGTACGGCTTTCTCTTCTCGTTTTTTATTCCCCCCTTCTCCTCTGTATCCTCACACAACCTCTCTAGGCGTAAGTAAAAAGGTGTAATAAATCGCAGCGTAGGCTGTTTTATTATTATTAATATTGTTTATATTTTTCTTGTGCGATGCATGCTAAATCTTCCTCTTAGCCAAGGCAAGATGCACTTGGGGCCTATAACAGCGCAACCATATAGGATTTCCGTTATCCAAAGGGGAAAAAAAAAGATGACCGCGAGTATTCAATTTACTGATGTTTCAAAAAAAAATAGTAAGTCCAACTTTTATCCATAACGTGGCATATCATCATGTTTTTTTTCCCCATCCCTTTTGTGGTGCCTATCATTCGTGAATTGGTATGCTGTTATTATTGCTTCCTTTTTATTATATATGTATCCCTCCTTTTGGATTATTTTCTCCCTTTCCCACATCACTTTCCGCCCCACCTTTTTATGCCTGCGTTTCCCCCCCCCCATCGCTTCTTCTATTGTTCTTGTTCGATGGCCCCTCTTCTTGCGTTTCCCCAAGGGCGATCTATTCATAGCAAAATATTTCACTTCCCTACCCTCCTTTCCAAATAATAATAAATAAATAAAAAAGAAAAGAAAAAAAAAAACGTTTTCACAGGATGCCCCCAAAAGTCACCGCAAAGCGGCAAAGGGTTGTTTTCAACCCTTTTGAGCGCATGGCAAAGTACACGGCGCCGCTGCCGGACGGGGAGGAGCCCTTGCCCGGCCCCGAGCAGGTCTTCCCCGCCGAGTTCGTCGATTCGTCGCTGAGCATTTTTCCCTCTCTTCCGCAGGTGAATATCTCGCTAACGGTGAAATTTCGCTGCTCCGTGGCCCTCTCCCGCGGGGATGATATTTTTATTTATTTGCCCAATTTTCGCGGGAAGCCTGCACGGGCCTTTACCGTGGGGTCTCCCCCACACGCCGAGTCGATTCGCGCCGCGGATCACCTTATGGCGTACTGGTCAGGCGAAAGCAGCCTAAAAAAGCGCGGTGTGGTGGGTGTCCCGCCTAAACAGATCCTTCTTTTGCGGTGTGTTCGTCCCATTGAGGAGAATGCGGTCGTGCATTTTATCGTCCCATACCCGCTTGGGCTTGTTAGCCCGGATAAACTCCCCGCCAATGCCGCGAAGATAAAAATTGAGGGCCGTCGGATTCGCCATGCGGAGGGCGGCATGATTGCTAAACAATCTTTTCAATCGGTGTCCGAGCTCCGCAAGTGCACCATCCTCGATGAGCTCCAGCTTTACGAGGTTTTCATGCATAAAAACGTGCAAAAAAACAAAATCAGCAAGGAGCACTGCGCCATTGTCGAGGAGCTCTCGCCGGAGGAGGTTGACCAGCTGCGGGAGGCTGTGCGCAGCTCCCGGGCTTACCCGCTGCCCACAAATTGGACGATTATGCCCAATCTTTTTTACGCCTACGAGGACGGCCGCTACTTCACCCGCGAGGTGATGGAAAATGCCATGCGCTTTGTCAAAAAGAGCGACCCGCTCGCCCTTCATCACGAGGTGGCCGCGAATTGGGGCGTGAAGGTCGCCGCGCTGGTGGTGTTGGAGGATTTGTTGGCGTTTCGCTGCGGTGGGGCTGGGGGCTACCCAGGGCTCACGCGAACGGCGCTTTTAGCGCTGCATTTGCTCATGATGACCCCCGCCGACGTCGCGCGAAGTTTCCCCGCGGCGACGCCGCCGAAATATTCCATCCTAAGCGAACTCCAAAGCGCGGTGCGCATGCAGGGCGCGATGGGCGGCGGGGGGGGCGCTGCAATGTCCCCGCCAACGGCGCTTTTGCCCCCCCCACCTCCCCATCCCTGCTGCTGTTAAACCCACCGAGCACGAAGAACAACGCCATTTATGTCGCCCATCACAATCTCCCTTCGCACACGAGTGCGACTTCTACGACGCCTATGACTTCCAATCCGACGAACAATTATTATTATAGCACGAGTACTAGTAATAGTCATAATGCAGCGATGTCCCCGCCCCCGCCGGAGGTCCCGGAGGTCGCCGGGGAGGTGCTGCCAAGCCGTGCGGGCGCCATTTTGCGCAAGTGGGCCGTCCTCGTGTCGACGCTGCTGCCGTGCGCTATGGTGGCCCGCGAGGACAGCAACGACAACAACAGCGGAAAGGAAAGCAACGACGACGACGACGACGACGACGGAAAGGAACCGGAAAAGGGAAAGGCGGTGGGGGGGACGGCAAAGGTGAAGAAAAACATGCCCGCTTGCCCTATCAGCCCTTGCGCGAGGGGGAGGCGGCGGGGCGGCAGCAGGACGCGATGTCGCCCTCACGACGGCACTCGGCAAGCCCCACCACCTCAACAGCGGCGTCGGCCCCCTCCGGCGAGGACGGCGGGCGGGCGATGATTCGTTTGAACCCCCCGCGGCGGGGGATGGCGGCCGCGGGGGGCGCCGCCGCCGTCGCTGCTGCCGCCCCCGTCGCTTTTCCTCGCCGCCCGCGAGGTCGCCCTGGAGGATTTGCACGCCCTCCTTCGCCTTTCCCGCCGCGCGGGGGGCGGCCCCCATCCCCATCCGGGCCCCCCCCCCGTCAGCCATCTGAGCGGCGGCAATAGCAGTGGGACGGGGCCTAGCCACCCGAATACGCCTTCCCCTTCCCCTCCTCCTCCTCCTCCTCCGCTTCCTTCTTCTCCGGGGGGCGTGGTTCGTCTTCCCGGGCTTCACCGTCGCGCGGGAGCACCCGCCGATTTCCGGTCCGCCGCCCCCGCCCGACAGCGCCCTCGAGGCCGCGAGCGAGGCCATCGCGAGCGGCAGCCGCACGACGGCGCTGCAGCCCGTCGGCCACGCGACGCACCCCAGCGCTCGGGGGCCTAAGGACCACCCGTCGAGCGGGGCAGGGGCAGGGGCAGGGGCAGGGGCAGGGGGCGACGGCGGGACTCGCAGGTGGGGTTCGCGGCCGCCGCGGGGGCCCCTCGCGCGACGGCCGGGGGCGTCGTCGTCGTCGTCGTCGTACGGCCGCCGCCGCGCGAGCGAGGACGGGGCGATCGGGGCGAAGTCCGCCGAGGCCGTCCCGGACAACGCCGTCGTCTTCGAACTCCGCGGCGTGCGCGAGGCCGTCGAGCTGGCGGACCTCTCGCCGAGCCCGCTCAATCGCGAGTGGCTGCTCCCGCTCGGGGCGTCGTTTCGGGTCCGCTTGGTGGAGGCGATAGGCCGGCTGAACGACGTCGTGTACGTCGTCCTGGAGATGCGCGGGAGCCTTGGCGGGGCGGTGAGGGACCTTTTCATCCCCGAATCCGACGCCGCGCTCGCGCGCATGATCGTCAAGAGAGTCCAAATGGAGGGCGAGAACTACGAGGCCTACACCGCGGCGATGGCGCAGCTGATTTATTTACATATTCGCCTGCAGGATCGCCGTCGCGTGCACCCCCCGACGCGGGTGCGGGTGGAGTATCAGCAGCAATACCGCGACGTCGAGCGCCACTCCTGGGCAAAACAGGCAACGGAAAGCGGAAAAGTGGTCTGGCAGGTCTGCAGCGCGCCCGCCCAAATGCTCGACGAGGGGGTCGTTAAACCCGCCATCTGGGAGGTCGTCCCGCGAAAGTACGCCGCGGTGATAGAGTTTTTGTTCCTCGGCCGCTCCGCGACGCGATCGACGCTGGAGAGCACGGGGTTGGTCCTTAATTTAACCGACTACACGATCGACTACGGCGGGAAAGGCCCAAGGCCAGTTCGACGGCTGGTGAATAAATTCATCACCCATGAAGGGGGAGGGGGGAAGATGTATTGGGAGCTGCTAGGGGCCGTCGAGAGCACCGCACGGCAGTTGGATCATTTAAGTACGAAGTTAAGCCTCCTGCAAGGGGCCGGGGCGCGACGGCGATCCTCAACAGCCTCGCAGTCGGGGATGGGGGTGGGGAAGAAGTGGATGAGCAGCGACGAAAACAAAATACGACCGAAGAAAGTTGGGGTGGTGGGATAATGGGGGGGAGGGGGATATCTCACCTGGCCTCCAACCCTACTGAGAATACTATGCGATCCTCGGCTTAGTTATTTTTAAAAGGAAAAAAAAAAGAGAAGAAAGGTATCCCCCCAGAATTAAAACGATTATTTCCATGATGTAAATTTTTCATTGCAATACATATATATATATATATATGTGTGTGTGTGTGTCTGTGTATGTATATTTTCTCATTTCTCTTGTTTCCCCCCCCCTCCCTTCCCCTCCCTCATCTATCACCTTCATTCATTTCAACCATGTTGTTGTTTTGTTTTTGATTTTCCTTGTTAATTTCCATATTCTTCTTTTCTTCTTTTGTTTCCCCCCCCTCCCTCCCCCCTCCCCCTTTTCTCCTCCCACTCTTTCTGTTCTCTTTATTATTATTCCTATTATTATTATTATTCCTATTATTAGTTTGTCTTTTCTGAGGATGATTCGTGCGTCTTTCTCGCTCGTGCGGGTGGGGGGCCAGGCCGGGCTGCGAACGCGCCCCAGCGCGGCGCTGCTCACCGCGCGGCGGGGCATCTTCGCGGACAAGATCCGCCCCGGGATGGTGCTGCGCGTGGAGCAGCGCGTCTACCGCGTGGCCGCCTGCACGCGGGCGCAGAAGGGCCAGAACGCGGCCTCCTACCACCTCAAGCTGCTCGAGCTCGGCAGCGGGCGGAAAAAGGAGGTCTCCGCGGGGCAGGGCCACGACTTCGAGTCCCTGCGCGCGGAGCGGGTGCGGGGGCGCTTCTGCGGCTTCGAGCACGACCCCGACCGCGGCGAGGAAGGGGCCTGGTTCGCCCTCCCCGAGCCGGACGGGCGGGAGATTTGCCTGCCCCCCACCGCGCTCTCCGCGGGGCAGCAGGAGTTCATCGCCTGCGGGATGCCCGTCGACCTCCTGCGCGTCGCGCTGGACCCGGAGAAAGGGGAGGCCGGGGAGCACTGGACGGCCCCCGTCCTCCCGAGCAGCTTTGTCTACACCGTCGAGCGGTTGACGATGAAGGGGCTGTATAAAATGGCCACCCTCGTCGAGTGCGATGGGGCCGTGAGCGTCAATGAGCAGGTGCAGGTGGGGGATAAAATTAAAGTGCTGCTTAAGCCGGACGGCACGGCGGCCTTCGCCGGACGCGTCGCGGGATAATGAGGAAGGGAATGGAAGCAAACCAACCCCCCCCCCCAAAAAAAAAAAAGAAGCCGGAGAGGGGGGCGGGTTTGGAGGATGACAGAGAGAGAGAGATTTTTGGTTGTTGTTTTTCACATGATAATGCTTGGAAAATTACATTATAGAAGCTCGGAGGACCCAAAAGAATATGTGTATATATATATATACACACACAAAAAAAAAAAAAATGAGTTTATTTGTGAGTATTCGCATTACCTTGATCTTTTTATCTTTATTATGATCGCTATTTTTATTTTTATTATCTCTCCCCCCACCCACACACACACACACCACGGGTAAAAATAAAAAAAAAAGAAGGAAGAAGAAAGAGGGTGATGGGAGCCGCCGAGATATATTTTAAAAAAAAAGTCGTTTATTTTCCATTTTTTACATCCCTGTAGGATCTTTGGATATATTTTTTATTAGGAAGGAGCGGGATGTACGCGCGCTATCGCACTCGTTCGCGCTTCTATAAGCGTCCGGCGAAGGTGTTAAAGGCCTACAACGTCTCCCCGAATTTTCTTCGTCGGCCAAACATCAAAAAAAGGTCTTTTAAACGGCGTCCACGTCGACGAGACCGTCGACCTGCGGGATCGTGAGCGGCTGGAGATGCTCGAGGGGATTCGCCACCCACGGGAGCGGGATTTCTACCAGGACCACACCTACCACAACCAGTGGATCGCACGCGACTTGGAAAAGCACCAAAAGCTCCAGCTCGCCTCTCGTTATCGCTTTTTCAGCCCAAACTACGAGATCGCGCCCTGGATTTGGTACCCAGGGGACCTTGTCGAGGTCGTCGGGGGCGAGGCCGCGGGCCAGCGGGGGCCGATCCTCGCTGTGGTGAAATACAAGAATGAAATTATCGTGCAAAACATCAACGTGCGGGATGTCGTCATCCCGGCCTCGGAAAGTCGCCCCGAGCAGGTCCTTCAACGCGAGCATCCGATCAAAGTCACGCGAGTCCGCCATGTCGACCCCTCCACGAACGAAATTTGTCATTTGGAGTTAGTAAAAGTACGGAATAAAAAAACCGGCAAAGTCGAGGAATCGCGGATTTCCTTAGAAAGTGGGATCCTTTTGCCCATTCCCCCGCGCGAGGAGGATCTGACGGTGGGGGATCCGCTGAAAGACACCCCGATGCTCGACGTCGAGGAGGCCACCTATGATAAGGAGCACGAAATGGCAATCATGGTCGAGCGTCGTCTACGCGCGATGGAGGATTATTTCATCGAAACGCTGAAGACGTCCTACGAATTTCACCACCCCCTGCGCGTGCAAAATGGGGGAGCAAATGCAGGCCTTTCAGCTTGGCGTCCTCGAGAGGGCGGCGGAGAAACTCGCGGAGCGGGTGATCTCCCCTTCCTCCTCTTCGTCGTCGTCGTCGTCCTTTTTTAGCCCTCACGAGGACGCGAAAAACACTAAAGAGTCCTCCGTAAACCCGGAAATTAAAAAAGACGAGGAGGATGCAATGCCTTTGTGGTGGCGAGAGATGGTGGAGCCCTACGTGGAGTTGCTCGAAGAGGAGGAAAGAGAAAAGGACCGCACCATGAAGGCCGAGCAGCAACGACAGAAAGAAGCCGAAGTAGCGGGCGGTTCTGGAATGAGCAACGATGAAGAAGAAAATGAAGAAGAAGAAGAAGGGGAAGAAGAAGCATACGAAATCAGCCATGACGATGAAGAAGAAAATGAAGATAACGGCAACAATGACGATGGTCGGGCTTCTTAAATTACGTATTCAACGAGATGGAAGAGAGAATGAGGACAATAGATGAAATGCGTGGTTATGCTCTTTATCATTGCCATTTGTCTGTTGAGGAAGATTTGTGTTGTTGTTGTTTTGCGTATTAAAAACACGAGGAAGAAAGGGGAAAGAGTATATATATATTTTTAAAAAAAAAAGAAGGAAATGGCATAGCCTCGTAAATATTGCCTATAAAAAGTGTGTATGGGGGAGCTTGGCCTCTCACATTGCTCCTTTTTTTAAGGGAGATGGAGGAGGGGTTGTTACCGTATTTCACTATCTAGCACTTGAAGGGCTTCTCCTTCTATTCACACATTAGAAGAAAAAAAAAACTTGGTTGTTTATCATTTATTTTTTTTTGGTTTGGTTTGCATCTGAGGCCCCTAACATCTATCGATCAACCGCTATTTTATTTTACTTTTTTGAAGGATAATAAGAAGAAGGTATACTAAGTATTATTATTTTATTTTTTCTTATATATATATATTTCCCCTCTCCATCCCATCCTTAGCGGGAAGATGTCCTCCGCGGAGGGTGCAAAGTCGAGCAGCTCTTCCAATGCCATTAAAGACCTCCCTGAGTACCCCACTGCCCCGACTACGCTAGAAGAAAAAGACAAGAAAATGATTGTGGTCCTCTCCGCGATTGAGCTACTGAAGGAAATCCACGATCGCGAGGATTTTATCTCGGTCTTAGAAGTTCAACAACTCCGCGAGGCTTTTAACTTCGCTACCGGAGAAAAGTCCACGTCTTTGGCGGGTAATAACAAGTCCGACAACAAAGGAGAAAAGGAGAAAGATGATAATAACAACACGCAAATTTCTTCCGCTCTAGAAATCCATTATGAAAATATGAAAACAACGGCCGATCGCCTTCTCACATCTCTCGAGGCATACGCCGCGTCCAAGGTCGTTTCGTTGGCCGGAAATACGCGCGAAGGCGAGGTCTTTTGGAGGCGTTGGCAGGCCATTTTCAAAATCTTTTTCCATTTATTAGCGGAGTCTTTGGTGATTTCGGCCTTTAATTTCTTTATTGGCGGCTCCATCTCGCTGCTGCTGACGGCTTTACTGCTTTCCAATCGCTATACCGCGCCCTTTATGCTGATTTATTTATTCTTTATTTTCACCAAAGGGCGGCCGACATTTCCGGTGCAGAAAAACGACACCTTCGTGCGTTGTCGAATCTGGCATTACTACCGCGATTACTTCCCAGTGCGTTGTTTCGTGCCGCAAAAAGTTCGCGAAAAATTATCGCGAGAGAAAAACTATCTTTTCCTCTACCACCCGCATGGGATTCTTAGCTTCGGGGCGGTGTTAAACTTTGCTTTGGATGTTAATCATCTTAGCGAAACACTACCGACACTTACAATTCATCTGCAAACGCTAAAATTTAACTTTTGGATGCCCTTTTTTCGTCATCTTTTGCTCTGGGCCGGGGCCGGGGACGCGAGCACGGGGGCCGTTCGCCGGACTTTGCAAAAAAAAAACCCGTCCTCCTCTTCGTCTGCTCTGCTCGTCCTTGGCGGCGCTGAGGAGGCGGCCTTTGCCAGACCCTTCACGAATGAATTAATTCTAAAAAAAAGAAGAGGCTTTGTCCGAATTGCACTGCAGGAAGGCGCGGCGCTGGTGCCGGTCTACGGGTTTGGTGAAAACGAAGTTTTCGAGCGGCTCACGACGGCCGATCACCCGCTCGTACGTCGTGTAGGCCGTTTTATTAAACAGCTCACAGGAATTTCCCTTCCACTGGTGAAAGGCGTGGGGCTGAGGCCTTTGCGAAGGCCCATCATCGTCGTCGTTGGGGAACCGTTGGAGTTGCCAAAGATTGACCACCCCACAGACGCGGAGGTCGATTATTGGCGAGCGAAGTACATCGCGGCTCTACAGGACCTTTATGAGGGCTACCGCGGGGTTTACGGCTTAAAAAGCACCGGCCTTCGTGTGGTGGGGTAATTGTCTGTCTGTAAAGAAAAAGAAAAGAACGATATCGATTAGATGGTTTTTTATTTTTTAGTTTTACTTTTTTACAACCTGCTTGTAGGCCTAAATAACATATATATACATATATATATATATATTAAAATATTTAGATACACACAAGCCACGCCGGAATTTTCGAAAAGAATAGTGTATACTCTAAAGGAAATATATCCACGGCAATGAAAGATAGGAAAGGATTCCAGTTTAATCTTGATTTCAGATGAAGAGAAAGGGAAGAAGAAAAAAAAAGATGCATTTATTTAGTCATTTTCTCTTTCATACGCATGGAGGGAAGGAGTTAGCCGGATTCTCACATCGCAAGTGCGGCGAACGTATGGATTCGAGGATTGCGAATCCATCAATCGATGTTTGGAAGTGTGATTGTTGGGGGAAAAAAATAAAAAACGTAGGCCGGTGGCTTTCCCCACAGTCTAGAGTTCCTTTCTTCCCCCCTCCCCTTTTCGTTACTGCTTCTAGCATTTTTATCGTATAAAAATTAAAATAAATAAATAAAGACACAATAAAATAACCTCAAATGGAAGGAACTAATCTTCCGCTCTACCTGCTCTCTCTCTCTCACCCCCCCTCTTCCTCCTCTGTTTGAAACCCCTCCTTGTTTTAAAAGAGCCTTAGCGTGCCATAAACACACATTATATATATATATAGAGAGAGAGAGAGAGAGAGGGAGAAAGAGATTAGAATCTCAATTTGAGCTGAAATTTTCATCTTAGTGAACGCCTACTCCCCTCTTTTTTTTTTTTTTTTTTTTGCGCACCCACATACCCACACACACACACACACACAAAATAAAAATAAAAAAGGAAGGTCGAAGAAGCTTTCGGCAAGGACTTGTCTTTCTTTTTTTCTTTTCTTTTTCCCCTCCTCCCCCCCTCCCCTCCTCTTTTTCCTCGTGATCTCAATCGTGCGATGGTGTTTTTCTCCACCTACAGGTCCCGTCGAGTGCTGCCGCGGGATTTTCTCCGTCGGCCCGTCCTGCGAGCCCGGCGCTATGCCGAGGACCTCGTCCATCGCCCCTGGGCGGGCTCGCTGCTGTGGTTGATCCCAGGGGACGCTCGACTGGCGCTGCTGGGGTGCCGATGGTGTACTTCGTCCACCGCTGGCAGAACGACCACGTCCTTCAGCGCGATGTCGTGGAGAAGGCCGCGGTGATGCGCTGGGGAGGCTCGCTCGAAGGCTTTCGCGCGCTCTCCCCGCAGGATCAACTCCGCGCGCGGTGTTTTGTCGAGCTCGAGCACCTCTACACGTCGTACGCGCCGCGGGATTTGGTCGTCCAACCCCCGGGAGACCCCCTCCCCGGAAAGGATTACTACACCCCCACCAAAACAAACCCTCACATTGCAGCCCACTAAAGCCCCCTTTATATATATATATATATATATATCCATATGAAAAGGATGGAAAAATGGCAATAGAGAAGAGTAGGTGAAAGGGTGTAGTCTTTAATTATTATGAGGATGATTATTCATTGCACTTTCTTTATTGTCTTCGCTATTGCGAGGATGACGGTTTGCTGCTTGCATTGATGTGGGTGGGTGGGGGCGCGAGAAAGAGAGAATGGTTGTGAGGAGATGATGAGCAGGGTAGTATATCGACGCGGCCTAAGCGCCGTTACCGTGGATACCTATCTTTCCCTAAGGCTGGGAAAGAGCAAGAAGAAAAAAAAACAACAAGGGAGAGAAAAAAAAAAAAAGCTATAGTATGAAATGCGTATTTGAAATAGTGTTAGCGAAAAGCGGTGAGACCCTTTTTAGTAGTGGATTTTGACAAAGAAGACTAAATAAAAAAACAACAGAATTGGCGTAATTCTACCCCATCACATTCCATGGATAGGGCTTTTTATATATATGGAGAGCACCGATTTTTTTTACTCTGCCCTTATCTCCTCTCCTTTTCCCGCCCCCCCCCCCCCTTCCCTTCCTTCAAAATAAGGTCATTTTTAGGGGCAAAAAAGAAAATAGTTAAAAGATCCATAAGAAATATAATAATAATCAATAAATAAATAAGATTCTTTTATTATTAATTTTATTATTATATTTATTTTTCATGGCCCAACATCGTGAGGTGGATGTCTCCCCATACGTCGCCTCGGCGATCATCGAACACGCCAAGCGCCGCTGCGTCGCCGCCGGTTACCTTCTTGGGGTGCGCAACGTCGATAACATCCACATCTCCGACTTCGTCCCGATGACGAACTCCCCGCCCTACGCGGACGTGTCCTCGAAGGCGTATATCAACGAGTTCGATCGTCGGGTGCGGGCTAAACAGGCCTTCACGAAGACTAAATTAATCGGCTGGTATGCCGCCGGCAGCCGTCCAAAGGAGACGACGGAGGAGCAGATGAAATTGTGGTGCGAGGCCCCCGCAACCTCCTTCGCGCACCGAATTGCTCGTCAGGCGTTGTACATCCACTGCGCCCTTCCCTCCCTTTTCAACGACGACGACGACCCCAATAATAATAATAATAATAATAATGACAATACGAAGAAGAGGGGGGAACCCCAACTGGAGATTCGCTGGAGTGCGTACCTCACGCGCAATCAACTCATCGCGGATGAGCGGGACAAGACGAAGATGCACGCCGTCTGCACGAAGGTGTTAACGCTGCGGGTGAACCTCACGACGCAGGACCATATCGCGAGCAACGTCGTCCTCGACCACGTCCGCTCGCTCGTTTTTTACGCCGGCGAAAGCACGCAGCCGCGGCGGGGGCTGCTAAACCTCGACTACGTCAGCAAAAAGGCGGGGAAGGAGCGGGAAAAGGCCGGGGCCGCGGCCTCGCCGGTCGCCGAGGCCCTTCTCGCCGTGCAGGGAAAGTTGGAGGCCGCGATTACGGCCGCCCGACAGGCCATCGCGGCCCCGACGACGACGGACCAAACCCCCGCGCCGGCCTCCACGGAGGCCGCCCAACGGCTCCTCGCCCAGCTCGAGGCCGTTCACGCGATCAAAGAGGAGGATTCGGACACCCAGCACTACGCCTCCTCGCGCGAGGACGTCAACACGCAGCGCTTTAAGGACGCGTTGATGATTAGGTGTATGGTGATGTTGCTGCGAAAGGAAATAGGCCAAATCTCGGCCCTCGCCTATCAATACCACGACGGGAATCGTCAAGGAGGAGGAGGAGGTGGTGGAGGTTACGCGGGCGCGAGGAATTACTTATAAAAATAAAAGGAGGAATCTTATTAAAAAACGAAAGAAAGAGGGAGGAAGGAAAAAAGAGAATGTGGTCCATTAGAAGAATTGATTCATCTCAGATAGACCACTTTTCCTCCCGCCTTTGGCTTTGCTTTATATAACTGGATAGGTTGGAAACGAGTGATTCGGATGATAGTTCTAATATGATTGGAATAGGTGTTCTTCCGCCGTTTAGCATGTCGGGTGGGTTCTTGCAAGAGGTGTGCGCGCTTGGGTGGGGCTCCAGGGCGGTTATCGTTTTTTTTTTCTTTCTTCTTTCGTTTTTTTTCTAAATCTAGAAGAGGAAAGAGAACAAAAAAAAAAAAATGATAAAATGCTAAATCCACGTGGGGATATTATAAAACAGAAAAAAAAAAAACCCACTCGATTAGGACGGGATCTCGTCTCTCATTTTTTAAAGCAGCGTGGAGATGGGAAAATGTTTCTTTCATTGTTGTCCCTTCATGGCAGGAGTATGTTGGCAATTTTTGGTGGACAGACAAGGTGGTGAAGGATAACGGAACAAATATGCAATGGGATTTATTCATTTATATGAGGAAGGAGAGCATAAATATCTCGTGGTTTGCTGTATTCGCAGCAAACGAGATGGTGCTCTTCTAAGAGGTGCGTTATAATTTAAGAATGGGAACTAATACAATGAAGGCGATAAATTAACCAGCTTATTTTTTGTTTGTTTGTTTACCTTTAACGGAAGGTAAAGCGGTAATGAATGCGTGTATCGATGAAATATAAAACGCACATGTCGCTTAAATCTTGCGGATATGCAAGGACTACTTTTTCAGCGTTTTCTTTTCTTTTTTTTCCGATATTCCAGTGTGAGATTTTTCTTATTATCATTTGACGTCCTTGTCCCCGTCTTTGTCTTGGTATCCTCGTTTAGGTTAAACCTCTCGGAGCTGCCTGAACAGCAAGTCGAGCAAAAGGGAAAGAAGAAAAAAAAAGGATATTATTAACAGGAGTATTATTATTACTATTATTAGAAAAAGAAGAAGGCAAAAACAAAAAAAAAAAAAAAAAAGAAAGAACCGAGAAAGGTCGACAGCACCGCTTATGCGCCCAGCAAACGGTCGACCTTTGGAGGATGATCCTTTGAAGGAGTGCGAGCCCCACGCCGGCGCGGGGGGGGTTCTCGCCCGACGCGGTGAAAGCACAGGGGATTCCAACGCCATCCACGTCCCTCATCCTCATCCTACAAGCAGCAGCGTGAATCGGCCTTCTGGGGGGAAGCCGATTTTGATGGGGGGCAGCCCAGTGTGCCTTTCCTCCCGCACCTGCCGTGTGCGCCGTGGGAGTCGGCGCAGAGCCTTTCCCTGGAGTGGGCCTTTGGCCTGAACAGGGACTTTCGGGCCTGCATTTACAACCTGAGCGGGCCCCCCGCGGGCGCGCCGGAGGCCGGGGGAAGGGGCGCCCCCTCCCCCTCCCTCTCCCACGGGCCCCGTCATGGGCGGGAGCCCGGCATGGCCGCGAGCGCGAACCTGGCGTTCAGCCAGACGACCAGCAGCCATCCCCCGCGCGGGGGGCCGTCGTCGTCGTCGGCCGCCGCCGCCGCCGCCTCGCGGGCGTTCCTGCACCGGCGGGTGTTCTACGCCATCGGCCAGGTCGGCGTCCTCTACGACGCGACGGGGAACACCCAGCGGCTGCTGCGGGGCCACGCCCACGGCATCGTCGCCTCCTGCGCGAGCCATAACAGGCGCTTTGTCGTCACCGTCGACGAGGGCGACCGGGCCGCCGCACGCCCTGAGGCCCCCGCGAGGACGGCGAGTCGTCCGGCGAATAGCCGTCATCCGAGCCCCCCCCGACGACGACGACGGCGGCGGCGGCGGATAGCCCCCGGACGAACCCTCGCCGGGGGTCGTGGTCGTCGGGGAAAGGGGGCAGCGCGGGCCCATCGTCGCGTCGCCCCAAAGACGGCCGCCCGGGCGGGGAGAAAAGGCGTCGTCGGCGTCGTCGTCGGGGGGGCTTTTCGCCGCCGCCGCCGCCGACAACGACGACGACAACGACGACGCGATGGCCGCCGAGGAGGCCGCGCTCGTCGTCGACCCCGCCGCCGCCCGCCGCGAGGACGACGACGACGGCTCCCTGATGATCGTCTGGGACACGGCGAGCGGGCTCCCGCTGCGGACGATTCCCGTCGGCCAGTACGGCGGCGTCGTCAGCTGCGCGATGTCGCCGTGCGGGGCTCCACTCGCGACCCTCAACCGACGGACGCCGCAGGAGCTGATGATTTGGGGGTGGACGGCCCGGCCCGCGGGCGGCGGCGGCGGCGGCGGGCCGTCATCGTCGCGGTCGTCGTCGTCGTCGTCGTCGTCGAACGCGCACGCGCACGCGCGCGCGCGCAAGGGCGGCCGGGGGAAGGACGAGGACCACCACCACGCGGGAGGAGGGAGGAGGCGCTCGCCCTCACCCCGGAGTTCGTCCGGAGAATCCCCGCGCAGGACGAGCAAAACAGCATTCACTTCTCCTCCGATAACCCCCAGCTACTGTGCACGAATGGGCTTCGTCGGGTGATCTTCTGGAGTTGGGCCGGGGGGAAGTTAAGCTACTACTCCCCGCCCATTATCCCAGAGGACTGGAAAGGGGCAACGATGGGGCACATCACGCAGACGATTTTTATCCCAGGCACGACAATGGCCTGCAGCGGGAGCGTCGATGGGGAGGTGGCGCTTTGGGAGCTCCTGCCAAGCGATCGCGTGCAGAAAGAGCAGGATAAAACCCTGCTCAAACGCGTTCGGGTGCACAACGGCGGGGTTACCTGCCTGACGGCGGAAAGCGGCTACATCGTCACTGGTGGGATGGACGGCCATGTGCGGTTTTTGGACCATAAATTACGGCTCGTGGCGTGGTTTGAAGGGCTTAACGCGGGTCCCATCGTCTCCGTGAGTTTTGATCATAGCCCGTCGTCTTTGTTCGCCGCCTATTCGGCCGCGGAGGACGCCAATCGAACGCGCGGGGCCCAACATCTTGCCCATCACAGCATCTCCGCCTCCGCCCACTTCGATGCGCCGGATTTTATGGTCTCCACCAGCCACGCGATGATCATCGACGTCTCCGCGAAGGCCTTTCACACGGGAAACCCGGAGCTCCTGCGGGGGAAGTTAATCATGCAAGGCCAGGAGCTTGCCATTCACGGCATCGCCGCCCACCCGTCAAGACCCTGGCTGGCGATCTGTGGGCCAAGTGGGACGCTGCACCTGTGGGACTACCTCCAACGGCGGGTGTTGGTGTTGTCCATTTTTCGCAATTTAAACCTCCAATCGCTGGCATTTCACCCGGATGGGAGGACGCTCGCGGTGGGGTGCACCAACGGCACCGTGAAGATCCTCGACGCCGCCACCTTGGAGGAGAAAAAGACGTTCAAGCCGCAAAAGCGATTCGAGGCGGTTTTAAAAATGGTTTTCTCCCCCGACGGGCAGATGTTGGCGACGGGGACGTCGGGGGGCTGTGTGGGGCTGTATGAGCAGCGCCCTGTGTTGCGCGCGAACGAGTCGGCCCCTGCGTCTTCTCCTTCGCGAAAGGGCGAGGGCGCGGTCGGGGGGGGGGCGTTGGAGTGGGAATTTATCGGCTACCATCGCACCCACAAGGCGGCGATTTGTGCGATCCAATTCCACCGCTCACGGGCCGCCGCCGCCGACGACAACGGCGGCGGCGCGGGGGGTCTTCGCTTGCTCTCCGTCGGGCAGGATCGTCGCCTGATCGAGTTCGATTTGCTGAAATCCAGCCCCGAGCAGGGGCTGGTGCCGCGTTCGGCCCACCGCATCACGCAGGGCGCGCGGCCGACGGCGTTTTTGTGGGCCGCCGCCGCCGACGCCGTCCTCGACGGGCGCGATTTCCCGCGGGACGACTTCGGCGCCGCCGTGGAGGAGCCCCTGGCGGGCCGTCTGAGCGGGGGCAGCGCGCGGAGCCCGCGCCGGGGCCGCGCGTCGTCGTCGTCGTGGTCGTCGTCGTCGTCGTCGTCGCTGCTGCCGCCGGCGCCCGCCGCGGACGTCCTGCTGATCGCGACCGACGAGTACAAAATAAGCGCCTACGCGAGCCAGGGGGGGCGGCAGTGCGTGAAGACGGTGCTCGCGCCCACGTTCGGGGCCCCCTCGCGGGCCTCGCCGTCGTCCGCGCGGGAGGGGGGGCCCGCGGAGGACCCCCTCGGCGAGCCCCGCGAGGGCCGCGGGCGGCCTCTTCTACACCACCGCGTCCCGCGTGATCGGGCTCGTGCAGACCCCGCTGCGGGGGGACCCCCGCGCCGCCGTCGGGGTCCTCGCGCACCCGGGCGAGATCGTCGACTTCGCCGTCGCCTTCGACCGGCGCTTCGTCTTCACCGCCGGCGGGGCGGACCAGTCCGTCCTGCAGTGGCGCCTCGACGCGGCGGCGATCCTGCCCGCGGAGGAGCAGGCCAAGGGCGAGCGCGCGCGGGCCGTCGAGGGGCCCGGCGGCGGCGGCGGCGGCGTCCCGATGGAGCACCTCATCGCCGCCGTCGACGGCGGCGATGCGCGGCATCGTCGGGCGGGGCGCCGTCGTCGCCATCGCCGTCCGCAGCAGACACCCAGCGGCGCCCTGATGAAGGAAATTGTCGATTACTTCTTCTACGCCCAAATTCGCGACCAAGGGGAGGAGACAACGGCCAAACACGAGCTCCTCGGGGCGGTGCCCTTCGCCCAGGTGCCGAATTTAATGCGCGCGCTCGGGTACTACCCGACGGAGATGGAGATCGGCCATTTGACCTACGAGGTCGCGAACTTGTACGGCCCACGCGATCAGATGATGATGAACGTCAACGTCGATCGCATTTTTGCTTGATTTTGGGCAATTTCTTCGGCTTTATGTGAATTATCGCCCAGTGTTTGGGATCTCGCGGCGGGATATTGAACAGGCCTTCATGGCGCTCGGCGCGGAACGCCCCACCACGCAGATCGCCACCAGGGCACTTTTTAACCTCCTCAGCGAAAAAGGCGAGGAGTTGAGCACGGCGGAGATCGCGGCCGCCCTGACCTCTTTGCTGGGAGAAGGCGTCCAGTTGGAGATGCTCGAGGATCTCATGACCGCGCGCCTGTTCGCGCAGAACTTACTCGGCTTCGAGGACTACGACACCCACAGCGAAGGGGAGGAAGGATAGATGCGATTCGATGAATTTTCTAAATAAATCAATGAAAAAAAAAAAAAAAAGATTTCACTTCTTTGTGAGAGTGGATTCTTTTTGTGCGTTGTTGTTTTTTTAACGTTTTGCCATGTTATGTACATTAACGCTGAAAAATTAAAAAAAGGAAAAACAAAAAGTACGCTCTGCGTGTGTGTGTGTGTGTGTGTGTGTGTGTGTGTCTGTGTGTGTTTTTCCAGATACCTCTTTGTATATTATGTTATATATAAAAACGCTATGTATTTTTTGCACTTCTTGTTGGAGTATGAAGCAGTATGGTTTAGGAAAAAAAAAAAAAAAAGGGAAATATATATATATATATATATGCGAAGAAGTTTGTTTAATTTGGTATTATATTCATTTCCCCCCCCCTCCCCTCCCTCCTTCTTCTTATGTAGTTAAATTTTGTTGTCAACACGAATGAAGCTCCTGTAGTGGGAAGTATAGCCTTAGGTTATGTACCCTCTTCTTTTTTTTTTTTTTATGATTGCCTCGGGATTTTATTTTCATTCTTTTTTCTTCACTTACGCAAAAACCCCAAAGGCTTGAAATTCTTCATAATTCTACTTAACTTCTTTTTTATTTATATGTTCCCCCTCATTCTTTTCTTTTTTCCGTCCTGACAGTTGCTGTGTATTACCCACTTATGTCAGCTATTTCACTGGGAGAAGTGCGCATTGATTTATATAATATTTTCAGTTCATTGTTACCAGAACCTTTATATGCATTATCGTTTCCTCTTCCACTCTTTTTTTTGGTGTTTTGAGCTATCATTGTCGCTAAGCTGTACACTCATATATTACACAGTAGATCCTGCGTTAGGCTCTCAATATCTATCTATATAGATAGATAGATTGATTGATATTGAAAGTAAGAGGGGAAAAATAGGGGTCTTAATACACTTAGATAAACATAAAAAGAAAAGCCTATAGAATATACTTTTCCCCTATTCACAATACATAGCTTAAATTAGGCTTAAACCACATCAGTACTTTTTATGGGTTCTCACATATTTTAGAAGAAGAAAAAAGAACCTTTTTTTTTTTAGATCCTCAGACTTCAAAAGAAAAAAAAAAAGAGGGGAAGATAAAAGGAGTGAATAGTACTGAGCACTCCCTACTCATACAAAGAACACAGCTTTTAGAAAGGAAAAGGAAAAAAAGGAAGAAGAATACATTTTTTTTTATGGCTGATAGTCCACGTCCCTTTGCAGGAACGTCTGTTTTCCTGCACCTTCGGGACACAGTTGGGAATAAATCCAAAGATTTTCCATTTATCTCCGCGTCTGCCATTCGAAAGGAGTGTAAAACTTATATTCAGGAACTTGGGGCCTCTCTTGCGCTCAGTGAAAGGGCTGCTCAGCTTATTATATTTCACAATGGCTCGGAAGCCTTCCTTAAAAGACTGCTTAGACGCAGGAAAGGCCGTCGTCAAGACAGTCTATTTGCACGATTGCGTAAAAGAAGGAAAGCGACTGCCCATTACCTCGCAGTACATTCCTTCGCATGCGCCCTCAAAGCCCTCACGAAAAGGGGACATTTTATCCACTGGAATTCACGGAAATACCCCAAAGCGTAGTCCAGGAAAGAAGTCGAACGGCTGCCGTAATGATAGTAATAATAACAGCAGGGCTATTGCGTATTTATTAGATGAGGAGAGCAGCGATCATCATGAAGAGGAACATAAGGACGATCCGCGTACACGGGACGGATTAGAAAGTTCCCCCAATTCCTCCCACACTGGAAGTTCATTAGCAACGGCAATATTAAATAAATCATCCCCTAAAGTGGGGCCGTCTGTGGGGTACAATAAAATTCCCTATTTAGCGGAGATGAGCGAGTGGGAATGGGCGGAAAGCGGGAAACTGCAACCCCCACCGCCGTCCTTCGCGTCTTCTTCTGTGTTAGATGACTTTGGGGATGAGGATACGAATCCCATATCACAGACAGAGGAAGAGAGCAATAATAATAATAGCAATAAGAATAATAATCGTTTTACAGAGAGCCTCTCGAGGGGGCCTAATTCCTTCGCCTGGGCGACCGAGGATGAGCTGCGACATGCGGTCTTAAAAGTTGCCGCGACCTCCCACGGTGGCCTTGGACGAAAACGCACGCGTCCGCCGGATCCTTTCCTTGAAGATGCTAATTATAATAAGAAGAATAGGAATATTAATAATAATAATAATGCTATTAAAAGTCTTAGTTCTAATTTAATCACCACACCACCTTCCTCGCTTAGCAGTGATCATTTAGAAGGGGTCGAGGTAACCCAACGGCTGGGTGGTGAAAAAACGGAAAAGGAAAAGGCAAGACCGCGGAGGGTGTTCGTAAGCCCGACGAATCCCAGTGAAGAATTTTGCCGAAAAGGAACTTGTGGTTCTTCTTTTTCTTCGTCGCCAAAACGCGCCAAGTGTGGCCCTCGTGAGGAGGCAACGAAAAAGAAAAAAGATGAAAAGAAGGATAAAAAATATAAAAAAAGAAGGAGGAAAACAAGAAAAGGAGGAGGATAAAAAAGAGAGCGACGTACGGTATGTGAGGAAATCGACGACCGGCAGAAAGGCTGCCTCCCCACGTCGCACCACCGCCTCTTCATCCACTTATGGTGTTAGTACTATTAAACACGATAGTAATACTACTATTAGTATTAATATCAATACTAATAGTAGTATTACTAGTACTTATAATAATAACGTCCGCGTAGCCTTTGTTGTGAGGGAGGCAAGCACGTCGTCTTTTCTCGCGGACGTCCTCGAGCAGCTCGGGGCGGGCGTTCTTTGGGACTGGACAGCGGCCGAAAGACGTCAACGAACGCCCTACCCACCTCCACATCGTTTACGATAATAATGGAATAATAATAATAATAATAATAATAATAATAATAATAAAGTGCTTTTAACACCGGAGATTCTCCTCGCGAAGGCGCTGGGGATTCCGATTTTAAGGCCGTCATGGGTGTACGACGCCCTGCCGCTGGCAAGGCTGCCAGAGGTCCGGCCAGAGGTTCACCATCACCCTCTTTTTGGCTGGGAACATGCCAACATTAATAATAACAGAGAAGAAAACGAAATCGAGCCTTCTTTGGAAGGTATTATGCATCGTCATCCTAAGGAAGCCTCTTTTTCGTCTTCCTTGACGTCCTCGACGTTGACGTTTTTGCGGAAAGGCGTGCGGGAGGCGCAAATTCCCGTCGGCCAGCGGCAGGAGCGGCCGTACTACACCGCCATTTTTAACGATCTTATGTTTTACCTCGAAGTGGGGGAGGAAAAAAGTCCTTTCCCTCGACAAAGTGCGCCAGAGCAACCCCAAAAGAAGTCTACGTGTATGGGGGAACCGGAAAAGGCTCAAAAAGCGGACGGAAAAAAAAACGGATTGATTTCCTACGCCCTGGCGGACGCGCTTTCGCCGATGGAGGCGCAGGAGCTGGCGGGGGCATTAATCCACGTCCTCGGGGGGACCATCACGCGCAATAAAGAAAGCCCGCACCTCGACCTCGTCATTGACCTCGCGGAGTTCACCGACGTCCATTTTTCCTCCTCGTCGTCGTCTTTTTGCGTACATGACTCCCGCGTAGACGAAAAAGAGGAATCCTTTGAGGAGGACAGGCGAAATTGCTCGTTTAAGGCGAAAAAAAGCATGGAAAGGACGAAAAAGAAAAAAAGGATGTGGCGGTAGTCGGGGCGTCGTGGTTGGTCGATTCGATTCTTCACCGGCGAAAGGCGGACTTGCGAGGTTTTCTTTGCGACCTCGACAAAGAGGCCTCCGCCGCGGGGGCGATAAAAATAAACGACGACAACGAAAACGACAAAGAGGCCGCGCGATTGAATAAAAAGAATCTTCATAATAATAGCAATAATAATAATTTGAGTCAGTACGATGTGGATTCGCTGGCGGTGGAAGAGGGCTGTTCGCCCTCCACGCAGGACGCTACCGCACTTTTTTTGCAATTACTCCCGCCTGGGGGAAAGCAGCTTTACGGGAAGACCTAAGAAGAAAAAAAAAAAATGAGAGGACTGAGGATAAGAAAGATGATAAGATATCCTATGGCCAACACCAATAGATTCAAATTTTTACTGCTTATGCTTTTCTTTTTGCGGAAACATATTTTCTTTATTCAGCTAATGTATATATATATATATATATATATTGTCCTCTGTTTTGCTTTTCCCTGAGAATGTATGTTTGGTATAATAGGCTTCCTCTGCTCTGTTGTGGTGGGAGATATCAAAATAATGATAGGTTATTCAATGTTTCTTTTTTCTCTCGAATTTATTTTTGTTGCGTTATTTCTTTTTTAAAATATTTTCCCTCACAGTCTCATTTTTAAAAAAACTTTCCGGTCATTAGATCATCTATTTTTTTATTTTATTTTCTTCCCCTCCCCCCCCCCCCTCGCTCATTCTTCTATTTGATTCTGAGGGATAATTGTGCTTTCTTTTTGTTATTATTTTTAGGGGGAAGGGAGGGGATTTCAAAGGAAGTTGCTCTTCGTGGTTGAATTGTGTTGAATCATTATTATTATTACTACTCAAATATATAGGGAGAGAGATAGCTCCGTTTTTTGTTGTTGTTGTTGCCCTAAAGGAGAGGGAGGGAGGAGAGGAAAAACGAAAGAAATAAAGAGCTTTTTAGGCGCGAATCAATCCTCAACCTCGCCTGACCGACATGCAGCAGCTCCTCCCGATGCTTTCCCCGATTAACGAGCGCTACGTCCTGCGCGGTATAATCGGGCAGGGCTCTTTTGGAAACATTTTCGAGGCCTACGACAATCACACGAGCACCCTCGTCGCGGTGAAGGTGGAGAAAAAAGCGTCCCCCTACGCGCAGCTGGAGTACGAGAGCAAGGTATACGACCTCCTTCATCAGCCCCCGATCGACATCTCCGATATCTTCCCCTCGCGAACGAAATCCCTCGAGTTCCACAACGCTGTGGACGCCGAAAACAGCGGGTTTTGTTTTTACTCCCGCACCTCGAGCGACTATGACAGTTATTTTCAGCATTCCGACAGCTCATGTCAGAAAGTAAATGATACGAAGAAGAAGAATAAAAAATCTTTTGTCGCCATCGGCATTCCCGCTACTTATTATTTTCATAGCAACAGTGAGCGTAGCGTCATGGTGATGGAGCTTTGTGGGCCCTCGCTGGAGGATCTTTTTAATTATTGCCATCGTCGCTTTTCGCTCAAGACAGTTTTAATGCTCGCTGAGCAAATGCTCAATCGTGTTGAGTACATCCACGAGCGTGGGATTATGCATCGGGATATTAAAACGGAAAACTTCGTGCTCGGGACGGGGAAAAAGTCGCATATTTTACACCTTATCGACTTTGGGCTCGCAAAGCCTTATTGGGATAGCCGACGGCAGGCCCATATTCCCTTTATAGACGGTAAACCCCTCACCGGGACGGCGCGGTATTGCAGCATTAACACCCACCGTGGTTATGAGCAAAGTCGTCGGGACGATTTAGAGTCCATTGGGTATATTTTTGTGTATTTGTTAAAAGGTTCCTTGCCGTGGCAAGGCCTCCAAGAGCAGGATCGTCATTTTAAGGCGATTAAAATCGGGGAGACGAAAATTGGGACGTCGTCGGAGGACCTCTGCAGGGGACTCCCGAAGCCCTTTTACGAGTACTGTCGCTATTGCCGGCAGCTCAGCTTTCAGGAGCGGCCGAATTACCACTACCTGCGCAACATCTTTCGACGATTAGGGCGGGAGATGGGGTACCTTCTCGTTCGAAAAGGGGCCTTGGAGAAAGGAAACGGCGGAAATAAGGCCCCCGCAAGTCTCCTTCGCCTTCCCCGCCGGGGCCGCAGGGAAGGAGGCCGGGGAAAAAGAAGAAAACGGAAACGAAACGGAAGAAATGGCCCAAACAGACGGAGCCCCCTGTTCGACGGCCCAGCGGATTTTAATCTCCCCACACGCGGAAAATCCCTTCACGGGGACCTCGAACGAGGCCGAATCCTCGCGGTTCAACACCACCCACGGCACCGTACAGGCCTTTTCAGGGAGTCCTTACTCCACCGTAACCATTACGAATAATAATTATTATTATTATAATATTTATAATAACAATAGTAGTAGCGTTCATACCATGTGTGACTCTAATCAGGATATTAGTGTTAGCAGTACTAACAACGACGGGGGGATCTCTTTGGGGTCAACCTCTCCGAAGATGGTGAACAACTCGACCTTCACCCCGACGGGCAGTGCTTTAGTGGAAAAGGAAGTGAAAAAACGCACGGGGTGGGGCTTTTTCGGCTCCTCCAGCGAACTCGATTACCCCCACTCTGAGCAAGGGTTTTACGACTGGATCTTCGACTGGATTCATAAGCGAAAAAGCGAGATTAAACGAGGGAAAGTCGTGAGCTAAACAAACTCAACAAAAGAAAAAATTGGAAGGCGTCTTTATTGCTTATTTTGTGCATCGCTTTTTTTCCCGAATCTGTAATTTCTTCACCCGTTTACGTGCTATCCCCCCCCCACCCTACCTCACCCTATGCCTCCCTTATTGTACTGGAAGGCCATTTCCTTTACTCTTTTTTTCTTTGGGATATATAAAAGAAAAAGCCCCCTTCTTCCTCGGAAACTACCGGGGGAAAAAAAAAAAAAAGATTTACTACAATGGGAGTTAGTCTTGTTTTACTACGTATGAGAGTTCATTTTTTTAGAGGGAGGGGGGAGGAAGCTATCAATCTTACGAATTTTTTTAGAAGTATAACCCGTGGTGAAAAAAAGGAGGGAGAAACAAAGGGAAAAAGAGAAAAAAAAAAAGTGAATGGATGAATGAACTATATCTTCAATTTAAAAAAAATGTATATTATGAAAATAGGCTTAGCATTTACCCTTAGACTATGGTTTATTTTCCTTTCCCCCCCCCCCCCTTATCTCCTCCTCCTTGGTAAGATTGTATACTAATGGATGCTTCTGTATTTGTTTAAGTTACTATCTTTTTATGTTTTATCCAGTAGTTTTCTTTGCACCCTTTTTTTTTACCAATTTCTTAAAGAGAGAGAGAGAGAGAGGCATGTAGACTCTTTTTTCCCCTTGCATTAGTCTCGTAAGTTGCTTATTAATGTCTGTAATAAGTATATATTATATAAGGATATAGTGTTTGTATTTGAATACATTTCTGCTTATGTGCTAAAGTCGATACTTTCGCTTACTAATTATTTTGCATGCCCTTTCTGGCAATAGCCTTAGCGCTCTTTTTTTTTACTTCTTTCATTTCTTCTCTTATAGGAGTATTTATTATGCACACATATTCTTTTCTGATTTCATAAAGTTTATTGAAAATTCTATCGAAGTATTTTATTCTTTTTCCCTTTTTTGTGTGTACTGGTGCGCTTTTATTCTCATGTGTAAAAGGGAAGAGGAAAAAAAAGACATTTAATAAATTTTATAAAATAGGTAAAGAGTAGATAAGTGTGCTGTTGTTGTTTTTTTGTTTTTCATCATTGTTGTGTTGTTGATGTCATCTTTCTCTTTTAATTTTTTTACGGCCCTTTTTTATGGGGGCCTTATTGTGATTACTACTATTTCGATGATTATGGTCCCTTTGAATAACAATTGTTAACTCTCTTTTTTTTTCCTATTCCTTTCCTCCCCCTTCTAAAAGATAAAAAACAAAAAGGTTAAAACTACACAAACCCCGTAAGCCTTTCGGGTTTTTTATATTTATTAGAAATTAGAAGAAACAGGAAAAAAAAAAGGGGAGGAAAGAAAGCCCTGCTCACCCCCCCCTACCCCTTAACATCCCTTTCATCGCATGAATTTCAAGAAAAAAACGACTATCTTTTTCACCCCTCTTGTAGACCCTGCCGTATTCCAGCATCTTTGCGGTTTTTTTAATATTATTTTCCGTTCACCCAGGAAAATATATATCTAAGGAGAAGAAAATAAAAGAGAGGGAATTTTTCTTTCCCGCCCCCCCTTCCTTAGTATTTGAAGGAGAGAAAGGGTGGTGGAAAGCCTTTTTCCTTTTTCCCATTCCATTCATTCATTTTTTTCTGTTTTTGTTAAAGGGAAAGGAAAAGGAAGGGTAAATATACTTATTTTATTTATGTCGGTGGCGTTCCTGCAGTGGGTGGAGCAACGTACTCTTCCGGTGGTGGTCCTGGTCGAGAGCTGCAGCGCCGTCGAGGAGGGCTGCGGGCGCAACGGGCTCGATTTTATTCAACTTCTTCGGCTTTTTAGCGCCCGAAAAGGGCCCTCAACGATGAACAACAACAACAGCAGCAGCAGCAGCGACGGGCCCAAGCGAGCGCGCGGAATCGCTGCTCGGGCGGAACTTTGCCGTGCGTTTTGCTCGCCTGGAGTGTCTTGGCGAGCTCGACGAACAGCAGCTCCTCGCGGCCTGCCGGGCGTCCTTGCACGACGTCTTTGACGGTCATTATCGTCGTCGTCGTCGTTATCATCATCACAACAACAACAAGAACAAGAAATACGATGACGACGAGGAGGAGGAGGAGGTTAACGCGGAGAAGCTCCTCGGTGTCCTGGCGGGGGTCTCCTCGGCTTTTGGGGGGGGAGGGGCAAAAAAAGCCGCGGAAAAAAAACCCCCACACGCGGGGCCCGAGCCATCATTTTCGTCGTCAGCCATAACAACAACAAACACGGAAGGCGCCGCGGTGCTGCTTTCGCGGGCCTTTCCCTCCTGGCATTCGGCCTTTCTCGTGCGTTTTCATCACCTCGTGCGGTCCAGCCATTTCGACGGCTTTGATTACCCCGTCGGCGTCATCTACGCGGCCTCCTCGGGCGAAAAAGGTGGGGTGGAAAAAATTTATCAAATCTTTCGCTACCAAGCCGCCCGCGTTCGTCGACTGCGGGAGGCCATCCCAAGCATGGAAAGTGAGCTCCATGAGTTTTTTATCTTAGTCCACGACCTCTCCGGCGAGCCCGCGGCCACGGCAGACGACCATGGCGATAATCATCATAATAACCATAACCATAACCATAAAGCGAAACACGAAAGCTCCACGAGCGGCGGCCCTTCTCTCGCGGACGCGCGCAAGATGTTGGTGTTACTTCAACAACAATACGGTGTGGGTTCCTGTGCGTTAATCACGATAAACGGGGTGCGGAATCCTCGTGAAGGGGGCGGGCACCCCTGCGAGGGACCCGCGGCCTGGGTGGAGGCCAATCCAGCTTTTCTCGACATCCCCTCGTCGTCGTCGTGGTCTGGTTTTGCGGACCCCCAGGGCGGCGGCGGCGGGGCAGGCGGCGATTCCCCGCCCCCGCGGCTAACGCCCTTTCGTACGGTGCAGTACGCCATCGGGGAGTGGGCGGACGGCTCGGCCAAGCTGACGGGGTGCTACTTAAGCCCAGAGGACCTCTCGGGCATTCGCGAGGTCATGACGTCGTACATCGGGCACTCACTGCTAAAGCACGTCGAGCGCAGGCTGCGGGCGCTCGACTTCGCCGTGCAGGAGCGCCGGGTCACGACCCTCGGCAAGGTCGCCGCGTGGTTTAAATCCCTCCGCCGAGGAGTTTCAGAAAAACAAGAAGAAAACCCCGCCCGGGCGGAGGTTTTCCTGCCCCGGACGGGGCCCCGCCGAGGTACCTGGCGACCTCGCTCGAGATGCAAATGCGTCGCGCGGGGGATCTCTCCCTGGCCCTGCGCGATTTTAACGGGGCCGTCAACTACTACAAAATGGCCTTAGAAGAGCTCCCGGAGAACTGCCCGGATCGGCCGTATAACCGCCCACTGATTGCGAGCTGTCAGGAGGGGATTGGGCTGGTGAGGTTCTTTCAGGGGAAGCTCGAGCTCCCGAGCCAAACGCCGTGGTATGCGGGGAACACGCTCGGGAAGAATCGAAGTAGCTCGCAGCTCTGTCGGCTCGAGCTCGCGATGAATGATTTTATGATCGCCGGGGTCAAACCTCAGGCACTTCGAATAGGACTTTTTTTGTACGAATTCGCGCGAACGCGTCCGGGGCCCGCCCTCGACCGTGCCCGGGCGATTCTTCTGCATCTTTTGCATAGCGGCCTAACAAATAACGGGGTGTGGAGACTTTTTAACGCGGTCCTGCATGATATGCTAGGATCGACTTACTTGTTTATGAATCCGCCTTTTCACGCCGGTCTGTTCTCGATAACGGATGGGAATCGTATTCCAACTGAGTACCCTATTAAATCCCACATGAGGAAATATATACGATACCTTGTCGAGGCCTCGAATGATTTCATCGCGGCGCATCTCCCGGAGCTCGCGCTACGGTGCTGTCAACGGGCGTTAGCGCTTCTTTGGGGTATCTATCGGGGGGGGGGGAAACGCAATAAAAGAGGAGGGTGGTTGGAGCTTTTTGAATACGTCATTGTTTCCACGTCGAAGCTTTATTTTACGCTGGGGCTTCATATGAAAGGGATTGCCCTGGCCGGGGCCGCGATTGTGGAAGGGACGCCGATGTATAGCAACCGGGAGACGGGCCTCCCGCAGTTTATGGAGTACTGGGAACGACAGCGACGTGTTTTAACCGATTTGGGGCTTTCCCAATGCCCCCATATGATCATGCCCCGCATCCTTTGCGAGACGTTGTCGATTTCGCAGCACTACTACAACGAGGACGAAACCACCCTTCAACACGAGAAACTCCTCGGGAAAGACGCCGCGGAGAATGAATGGCGAGGGATGGAAGCCGTCCTGAGGGCCTACTACACGCCGAACCCCTCGGAGAATGGGCCGCGGCGCCCCCTCCCGCCCTGCCGCTTTCCTCGGCTGCAGGGGCGACCCAAGCCCAGCTACCTCTTCGCCGCCGCGGCTTCCGCCTGCGCGGGGACGGCGGGGATCGGCCGCCGCGCCTACACCACCGCGCTCGGCGAGCCCCTTTGGCTGTCGTTCGCCCTGCACAACCCCGTCGGCGGGGGCTGACGGCCTCGCGCTGGGCGATTCGCTTCGTCGCCGCGGCCGACCCCGGCCGGGCGCGGACGAGCCCCCGCCGCGCCCGGCCGCTCCGCCTCCCCGCCGCCTCCACGGCGACCCTCTCCCTCGCCTTCCCCGCGGACGAGCTCGGCGAGTTTTGGCTCGTCGGACTCTCCTGGGAGCTGCTCGGGCAGGCCGGGTGCTATTACTTCCCCGACCTCCATAATCAGCCCCCGCATCGTCGTCGGCGGTATGACCACGACGACGACGACACGGTGGGCTACCACACCGCCCTTGAGAAGGGCGGGGCTGCCGCTTTTTTCGCCTCGTCTCGTCGTCGTCGTCGTTTTGCGCGGCGGGCGATTCGCGTGGTGGTGGGCCCCCCGCGGGCGTGGGTGAGCGCGGGGCTCGACCCGCCGCCGCCGCCGCGGCTGCCCGACGGCGCCTACCACCGCTGTTCCCTCGTCGTGCGCAACGGCAGCCTACAGGCGACGGCGCGCTGGGTGACCGTGCAGCGCAGCCCCGCGAACGCGCATTTGCTTTGGCTAGAGCCCTTTAGCCCCACAGACAATCCCACGAACCACAATCATAACCATCATAACGGAGAAGGGCCGTGGTTGGTGGCGGAGCGGCTAGGGCCTGGGCAGGAGCTGCGGCTGGGGGTCGTCTTTCGAGCGCAGCACAGTCGCGGCGACGGCGCGCTGCGTTGTTCGAATTATTTACTGCTGCTGTTGGCCTATTTGTCAGAGACGCCAACGGCGGCCTCGCCAACGTTCTCCACACAAAATGACAGCGCCGAGGAGATGCCCCGCTTCCCGACGATCGGGAGGGGGGGGAATGGATGGGGAGGGGACAGCGGGGAGTTTGCCCAACAACCTCCCGCGAGCACGACGTCGCGATGGGAAAATCTGATAGATCATCATGCAGCAGCAGCAGCCTAATACAACGACGAGCAGTGAGGTTGGTAGTCCGGATCGTATGTACACGGTGCGTCTTCATCGTCTACTGCGTTGTGTGGACGTAAGGCCGACAATGGCGCTTTATTCGACTGTTTTACCACCGTTAAATGATTCGTTGCTCATCGCGGTGGTGGTGAGTATGAAGAACATCACGCGAGGAGCGATAACGTATGTGGGGAGGATTATGGCCCTTCATCATCCGTACTGGGAGGTTCGCGGGGTCTACGGCGGGGAGGCGCTGGAGAAGGCGAGTGTGGTGGAGCCAAACCACGCCCTCACCTTGACCTTGCTTTTACAACGTCGAAAGTGGGCGGATGCTATGAAAATGGAAGAAAAGGCAGGGGATACGGAGAACCTCCTAGGAGATTCAAGCAAGGGTCAGAAAGATGATTTTAACACTCAAGAAAAGGAGGAACCTTCTCTTGTGAATACGGAATGCTTTCCGCGGACATCAGGGCTTTCTTCTGCTGAACAAGCAGACGCATTAAAGCAGGTAATAGGCAACTCACTCGCGGACTCCCCGATGAACTATTATTTCCTGCGAACGAGCTTTCGCGGGGCGGGGGGGGTAGGGGAGGCCCACAAAACCAGTCCCCCCGGCCTCGCCTTTTATCTGGATAAGGCAAATAAGGCGAAAGAAAGTGGGGAACCCAAAGAAAAGGGAAAAGGAGAGGGTAGTATTGATCATAATAATAATAATAATAATAATAATGATCGTCGAGGAGGGGGACTTGCATGTTCTCGAGGTTCGTTCGAGCAGTACACGCCGATGGCGATCGCGGTCGGATGGTGGATGGATGAGGGGGCTGGTAAATCGCCAAGCTTTGGACAGCTCTTCCACTTTGTAGATCCGATGGCTTTTTTAAAGTCCTCGCCGATTTCTCCACTTTCCCATTTCCCTCAAAATACGTCAATAGCAACGCGTGGGGGAGGCAGAGGAGGAGGAGGACAAGAAGCAATCAGCCCAAAGACGTCTTTTTCCCCTTCGGTATTATTACCAGCCCCCTCATCGGCAGGAGCAGGGTCTATGGTTTTTACAACAGAGGAAATCCCTCCGAGTACGGCCTCCCTCGAGCATCAGGGGAAGCTTTGCGAGGCCTTAACGCATCATCGCAGCATGGCTGCCGCGGCCCTTGATGTGTTGGTGTACCACGTAAAGGCCCCTCCGTTCGTTTTCTCGACGGAGGCCCTCCCGACAGCCGCGATCGCCTCGCTTTCTTTTTGTTGTCTTTCCCTCGCGCGGGTGTCGCTGCTGGTGGAGGTCACCGCGCTGGGGGGGCGATTTAAAGAATTCTTCTCCATCCTCTTTATT